>BMAV01027296.1:177859-219458 GCA_019973955.1 Trichonephila inaurata madagascariensis
GTTGTGAAATTTAGTATATAGTAGTTTTACTTGTTTTGTTGGCACAGTATTGTGTAGGGTATTGTTGTGGTTTTAGATTTGTGAAAGTTAGTATACAGTAGTTATACTTGTAGCGTTGAGGTACAGTGTTGAGTAGGTTATTGTGTTGGTTTTAGATTTGCGCATATTTGTAAAATATAGTTAAGTCTAGGTCTAGTGTATTGTGTGTTTACCTTGAGTCTTTGTATAATTTTTGTAACGATTAAGTTTAGATTCGGTTTTGTGTGTATTAGTGCATCATGGCGTTTCTGTTAAGAGAAAGAAAAGACGAAATGTTAGAAGTTGTGAAAGAATTAGGGGTAGAAGTTGATATTACTTTACCTAATATGGAAATTAATAAGAGAATTTGTCAAAGTAAATACTATAATGATGAAGTAGCTAAATGTTTGTTGGAGGGTATTTTAGAGGAAAAACGGGAAACTAGAGAATTTGAGGAGCGTAGACTAGCTAAGGAATTTGAGTTAGAAAGACTAAGAGCTCAATTCAGAAATAAGTTAAAAGAAAATGAATTGAAGTCAGGGAATAGGATTAACAATCTCGCAAACGTTTATTGTTTGTCAGGAAAGCGTACCGCAGAAGTTAGTGAACCGGTTAGTAAGTGTAGGCCGTTATTTAACCCGGTAGTTAATAAAAGCGTGGAGAACGCCACGTCTTGTGATTTTGAAAATGAGAATTGTGACCCACCTGTGAGATGGACGAACGTTTTTCCCCCGTCTGAAGTAAGAGGGATAGGAACAGAAAAGAATAACAGGTTTATGGTTGAGAAAGGGAAAGAAATCAATGTGAATAGAATTGGTGATTGAGAAAGGAAAGTTGGGTCGATTGCAGGTGGCGAAAATGTTAGAGCAGTCGCTTTGTGTGCACAGCGGGTAATAAATTCCGATGAAATAGGAGATGGTTCTTTAGAATTGATAGAAGATAAAGGAATGGTGAACCCTAAAATCTTGAGTTGTGAAAATAAATGCGAGGAAAAAGAAGATATCATTGTGACGTTAACGGGTGGTGAAAAGCAGTTGAATCGTGAAGGTTTTCGAAATCATACAATGGCTAAGATAGCAGGGCAGTTAAATGGGGAAAAAGAAAACATGTGTAATGCAAATGTGCGGGGAAGCTTAAGAGGTGAGTTAACAATGCGTTTGCCTCTCTCAAAACCAAAGGAGATTGATGGGAACAGTTTAGAGACGGATAATAGGACTAGCCTTAGTTCAGAATTTAATTTCGAGATAAATTTACCCGGGAAAAGAGATCGCAGTACCATTTATCGTATCAATTTAATAAAATTGTACCGTAAGAAGCCGACTTTGGCAAATTTGGTTAGGAAGAATAGCTCGAAGGGAATAGTGAAAGATTCCGAAATTCTCTATTCGGTAAAGCTATTTATGGATTTTAACTTTCAGGGTGTTTTAAGGGAAAGTCAAATGTATTTTAGATTACCGCCTGATCGAAGTAACTATTTAAGAATGATTAACACTAAAAAGAAAGAAGGGTTTCCTCCAGACCCTGGGACGATTTCTTTAAGGCAGAGGGATATTAATTTAAATACGGGAAAGCCGTTTAAAATCAAAACATGTTGTACATCCCAGATGTTAATTAATTCGCTACGAGAGGATAAAGAGTATATTTTAGATTTAGATGTAAACGGGATGGGGCAGTTCAACCGTACTATGCCCGTTGTTTGGTTAGGAAGAGTGAGCCGATACCCGTATCCACGTATTAAATGTATTAAGTGTGGGAATTTGAACCAGGTGATGCGAGCCGAGATTTATCTTTTGTTAAAAATGAAAGGTTTTGTAGAAAAGAATAGCGTGGTATCGTGGGTCACTGTACTGGATTTGTGGAAGTGGTATTTTCGTCGTTCTCTCATGATGAGTTATCCGAAGTATGCCGCATGCGTTATGCTATTTGGCATGTACATAATTAAAAAAGTGAGGGTTAAGTTTGTATGTGCTTCTTCTTATGGATGTAATTTAAAGACACAGATTTTGAGATGTTTAGTGCAGATTGATGTATCACGAATGGTCGATATAGACATTCTGATGCAAATTTGGAAAAATCGTATAAAGCAGATTGACCTTGTATTAAAATGGTTGAGTAGGGTTGGGTCGGAAGTCACATTGACCAAAGGTAAATTAAACCCGTCGGAAAATTTGTTCCATGCACATAATATAGACTTAGTAAATTCATTGCATGAGCTAATGAGGTATGTTAATTATATTCCCAATTAAAGTGTCTAATTTTCCTCAATAACTAACGTAATAGAAGACAATACCATGAATTGTGAATAACTTGTCATAATGGTTGTGAGAATGCCTACCGATAGCCAAAATTTAACTTAATTTAGAAGGTCTTAGTTTAAACTGCTTAATTTAAAAAATTGTTTTAATGTTTGTAAGGCTTGGAATTTATAGGTGATTATTTTAATTATTTAATATCGTTGGAAATATCGTTGGAATTAATAGATGGGAATAAGCAATTTCCTGGACTTACCTATGAATTAATGTTTTTTACTTATATCTGTATGTGTATGAGTGTTTATGTGGGTAGGGTGAAAGGAAAATTGTGTGTTAGGGTAAATCTTTTGTGTCTCTTATGAATGTGTATGCTCACAGAAGTTTAACATAATTGATTGAGCGATTTGATGTATTAAAATAAGTGAAATATTATGATTTGATTTAACTTATTTAAAACCCTAAAAATTTAAGGTGTGATGTAACTTACAGAAAAGGAAAAAGAATCCAAAATTTGGGATTTAAGTTTTAGTTCTAAAGTGTATGTTTTATAGAATTTTGGATTTATTCATTTATTTTTCTACTTTTGATTGTATTTGTTACTTGGATTGCTGTCCTGGTCAGTCTCATTGATAAGACAACCTTTCGATGTGAAATGTTAAGAACTGAACTAGCCTGAAGCCAGAGCAGTCCAGTGAAATTGACCTTTTCAGGGGGAAGGAATTGTGACGTCTTCGATTGGGGTGAACCCCACCCATTTATTCATGTGAAGTTTTATGGCTCCAAACAGTCGTTAGGTGACAAGAGCACGTGGCCATGGGGTCATTGTTTATTGTCTGACCTCGGACAAACGCAGACATCGAGTCTGGAATTTACAATATCTTAAGAGAGCCGGTGACAATAGGTTGACATATAGGCGAAGCCTGTATGAAAGCCGGTGCCGAGAGAATGGGGTTATAAAACTCAGGTGGTGTGATGAATAAGAGTTTCAGAAGTTAGATGAGAATTATGGCGCCCTTAGATTTCAGACAGACCAGGAATGTGTTTGTGTTTGCCGCACAAATAGGAGACGAATGTCGCCCGGGGACGAGGGCAGAGCTTTTTTTTGGCCTGCCAATGAGGAAGACGAGGGCGTGTTGTGGACCCGCCCATGGTGTTTAAAAGGGGTTGATTTTGAGGAGAAGTAAAAGAAAAACTTGGAGAGAGCCCTGGAGTGAGACAGATGGAGCCCTGGATGGAAACAGAGAGATAGAACCCTGGAGTGAGACAGATAGAGAGCCCTGGAGTGAGACGGATAGAGAGCCCTGGGGAGACAGAGAGGAGAGCCCTGGATGGAAAACTTGATGTAGAGCCCTGGAAGGAGAAAACTGGATAGGAGCCCTGAAAAGAAAAGGGAATAGCGATTTCCTTTCGGAAAAAGGATTGAACTCCCGTGAAATAGACTGTCCGTCCAGCTTGGAATATTTATTGGACTTTTTGGTAACCTATGAAGCAAATAAATACTGCTTTAATTTTAAAATGAGGCTGTGACAAATTTTCTTGTTTGCTAACTACTCACGACGTTACAGCAGTGTATACTTAATCGTTTGTGAATGAATGCACCATCAAATTTCAACAATGAGTAAAGAAAGATCAATTCAAAAGGAACGCCATAATTTTCAAGAAAATGGCAACTGTTGTATTTTTTGTATTCAAAATAAGATTCAAATATGCTAGATATCTAAAATTTATTTCAATTGCTATGGAATATATTTTTAAAAGGCAACATGACACAATTCATGAAGCAAACTATGATCAATACATAGCAAAACTTCGTGAAGACAAATTGTCCGAATTGAGATTAATTCTTCAAAAACAATAAAGAACACTCATTAAATTTGTTGAAGACTATGCAGGTACTGTAAAATTTATATATTACATTTAATCTCGCAAGCATATCGAAATCATTTACTGAAAGGGAATTTATTAGTTAAGGTTTATTTAAAACAACGGGATTATTACGCCCAGTACAAACAAAGCAAATTAAAAATGTAAGTTTAAGTCGAAATATTGTTGGTAGCAGAGTTGATGAAATAGCCGAGGATTTGAGAAATCAGCATAATTCAATAATATCAATATTTCAAGTTTCTTTATGGCAATATTGATGAAAGTACAGATAGTCGAAATTTCGCTCAGTAAGTCACTTTTTTTCACGGATGCGATATTGATTTAAAAATAAGTGAAGAACTTTTGGAAATCATTCATATTCAAAATACAACATCTGGAGCTGGTATTTTCAATGTCCTTATAGATGTTTCGAAGAAATATAAATTACCAATGTGGAAAAGTTGGTTTGCTTTTCTTGTTGGTGTGCTTACCATGATCAATATTACTAAAGGAGTTGTTACAAGATTAAAACAAACATGCAAACAGCACGGCAATAATAAGTTTGAGCATTTTCATCGCATTATACACCAGCAGGTACTTTTAAACATATGACATGCTTTAAAAATAGTCGCCAAATTTGTAAATTATATTCAAGAACATAGACTTAATCATCCTAAATTAGCTTCATTTCTCGAAGATATAGAGAATGAATTTAATGATCAACTATATTATATGGAAATTCAATTGCTTTCAAATCATAAAGTGTTAAAATGGTTCTTCAAATTGCTGGACAAAATTATAATTTTCTTGGAAATAAAAATATTATGAATGTGCTGAATTAAAAGATGAATAGAAGACCTGGCTTTCTCAGTTGATAATACAAGCCATCTTAATCAACTTAATTTTAAGCTTTAAGGCAAAAATCATGTTGTTACAACTGTATTTGAGAATATTAAATATTATTAATTTGGCGAAAATAAATAGAAAAAGAAAATTTGTCTTACTTTGAAAGCTGTCAATATCTGTTGATTAAATTCCATAAATTAAAATTTACTGAATACGCTCACAAAATTAAATTGTTTTAAACGGAATATTATTCATTTTAATTTTAAGAGCTGTGAGTTTTAATTTTGCACTTTTACTTTATATATTGATATGGAAATTGTTGATGAAAGCTTACAAATAAATTAATTGAAATCCAATGTGATTCTTTGTTGAAGTAAAAATCTATGGAAGTTGAAATTTTAGATTCTTTTACATTCTCGCATTTATCAGTAGATCTTTTTCCTAAAATCCATCGTTTGTTATGCGAATAATGACTATGTTTGGAAGCACTAATTTATGCGGGCAATTATTTTCTTTAATGAGAAATAGCGAGAATTCAGAAAGATAAAATTAACTCCAATCAACATTTATCATCTATTTTAAAAATTACGTCAGCTCAGTATTTTTAATCAAATCTTGATGTTACTTAGTGAAAAAATTGATGTCAAATATCTTCTAAAAAGTAATGTTAAATTGAAATTATTGAAAAAATGTTGTTTCTTTATTAAAAATATAAAATGTGTATAGATTAAATTTAAAAACTAACATGGAATTAAAACGATTATATGTGTATAATACACAATACATTGAGCTTTACATTAATAAATGCTTAATACATAAAAAAAAAAAAACGTATTTTATTGATTTTTTGAAGATCGTAAAAATGCGGCCCCATCTTATAATAAAATAGACCATACGGCCCGTAATATCATACGAGTTTGACACCTCTGACCTACAATAATTGATTCTTCCGATGATACAGGACAACAAAATGGACAGTGCAATCTGACTCGTGTTTTCCGTATTTTGTTCATTTCCAGAAGGGAATGAACAAAGGCTTTCTCTTCGTGTTAAGCAATTTTTGTTTCGTGTTTTGAAGGGGAGGGGGAATGCATGGAAATCCTCCCCATAGTAATTTGTCGGGACCGTTGTATTCTTTCGTGTTAACCGATATTTCGTTTTAAACGCATTTCACTGTATATCAAAAGAAAAATTTAAGAGAGATGGTAGAAAATTATTCATAATTTCAAAAGAAATAAGCTTTGCATTTCTCGGAGAAAGTACAAAACTTTTTATAAAAAGTTAGTAAGTGTTGTTACTTAGTTGCGATTTGTTATAAGAAATGTACAAAAGGAGCAGTTTTACTTATGGAGGAATATAAAACACACACATATATTTATATTATACTTCGATGTTTTGTTTTTTTTAGATTCTCAAGTGCTGATATGTGTGACTGGTTTTTTCTTCGATAGATGTTTATCTCTATATATAAAAATGGGCATTTGTAAGTATGAAATCGCATCACTCCAACACCGTTCAACCAATCACTATGAAAATTGGCATGTATATGTATTTTTTTTGAGATACTATAATCTTATATATTATCTATACCTTCGATCTAAGTGGGGCTCCCCCCGCCACCTTTTTCTACGAAAATGAATGGCGGTATTCTTTCTAATCCTAATAGAAGCATGAAAATGAAACATGCAATATTTTTTAAAAATAGGCTTAAAGAGAGAGAGAAATCCTACTCTAAAATTAAACTTAAAATGTAGAAAAGGGACATTTTTTTTTATGGAGCTAAGTAAATAGCATAATTATCATTAGAGCAATATTGCAGTGAATTTAAGGATAAAAATCTATTTTTGTAAGCGAATAAGAATAGCAATGAACAAATAGTTCTATTAATCCCATAATTACTTAATATACTCTTTGCGTCTAAAAAGAAAATTAAAACAATTAAAAAATTAAATTAACAAAATTAAGTATAAAGGTATTAAGAAAAAGTCACATTAAATAATTTATATACAAGAAGACAAAATATATTTAAGAAAACTTACCTTGCAGCAGCACCGGATATCCTTGTACAAAACTGCCATACAATGACAAAAGAGCTAGTATAAGCTAGTGATTATATATGATATAAATCTTCTGGTTAAATCCCTTTTTAAAAGTTTGATCTAGATTCCTCTCTTCCCAATCAACTACCTGTCTTACTACAACTTTGCTTGAATTAATTCATAGATAGAACTGAATATTGTTAAATTACAACCAAAATTCACACAGCTGGATCGGCTCTTCTGAATAAATTACCTATAATTTTATAAGTGGGGATTTTCTTGTAGATATTTCAAGAGATAAATCAAAACCTTTAGTTGATTTTTAAAAAAATCAAAATTCAATTTAATTATTTCAAATGATCCAAATGAAAGCACGTCGGAGTACGGAACGACACTTGACGGAGTTATTTTTAGGTGTTTAACTAATTTTGAATCTAAAGTATTTTTATAACCTATTTCAGCTACTATAAACCTATTGTTCCCTTCTTAGAATATAATTGATTCACAAATATGATTGTATATTTTGCAACAAATATTACTTTATGAGTACAGACATATGTGAATAAATAATTTTAAATGACAGTACTAATATACCCCCTTGTTTTTTATTCACTTAACTAATCCCTGAAATAACATTACAAAATTTGAAGTTATCAATTCTATCGTGTGGTCATAAGCACACAAACTTTTTTTTTTTCACTACATTTTCATTCAAGTGGATTTCCTTCCACCCTTCATTTGTTATACTTCATTTTTGTTTATCCATAAATTATTAGGGAAAATTTTCAGAAACGATTACGGCTTATCAGAAATTTAAATCGTTTATATATGTCGCAGGGAAATGACGAAATTAAGAATTCGATCAAATCCCTAAAGGATATGATCAATTTACGGGAGATGTTAAAATAACGTCTCTTCAAGGTCATTTCCCTGATGAAAGTAAGTGATTTGATCAAATCACTGAAATTTCAGTGAAATGAACTAGTCAGGATTCGCACAGCTCTATTTTTGCTTGTTGTCACTCCCTTTACCCAGACCCGGCCATCTGGTGGTGAGGTGGACGCTATGCACTGGGCCCCAGCATAATCAAGAATTAAAATTATTTACTCTTGCACATGAAATCTTGACGATATTCCTATCGTTGTCAGTAAAACGAGAAATATCGTAAACATTATTATTATACATCTCTGAATTTCCCAACCTTAAAAATTAATTCTTGATTATTGAAATGTTAAGTTTTTGTAATTTGATTCCCATCTAAAATGGACTTTTTAGAAATATATAATTAAGAAGTGGACATATATTCATACTTTATCGCATCAAAGTAGAGAATTTTTTTTATAAAAAATACACCGGTTATTATTTCAATTAATAATAACTCTGAAAATAATGAGAATGTTTTAAAAATCCTACTTCAGGATCTGTTCAGAAGTCCTAATTATACATATAGGAAAACAATTATATAGAAGCATTTTCCATAAGAGGGAAATATTTTGAAAAAATGTCATTTCTTTTCATTTTTTTGCCAAATAAATTGCATTTAAATAGTTCTTTTTATTGTAATAATGAAACAATTTTATATGTATATTCTAATTCAAGTGACACATTGGTCTAGTGACGAGGACGACATCTGACCTGGCACCTCTCTTCCCTAACCACTACACAGCACCAACGGATGGATATAGAACGTCAACACAGATTTAAGGTATCCGAATACGTTCGAAACCGTGATTTTGCAAAAGCGCATAAATGGATAATTTTCATGATATTTAGTGTCACTTAGATTAGAATACATGTATACAATTGTTTTAAGGACACACACATTTTGACAAAAAAAATTATTTAAATACAATATTTTGGCAAAAAATTAACTTAGAATAATTTTTTTTTCAAAATGTTCTCCTTTTGTGAAAAATGCTTCTATTATAATAATATTTTGCCTGTATATAGCTCAAACCTTTCTACAGAGGCTCAACTAGAATTTTTAAAATATATAACTTAGAAGTGGGCTTATCCATATTTTACGACAACAGAGGGGAGCAATTTTAAGAAAAAAATGCCTATAATTATTTCAATTGGTTGTAACTCTGAAAATAATGTGAATTTTTCAAAAATCATAGTTGAGCCTCTGTAAAGATGTCTGAGCTATATACAGGCAAAATAAGTACAACATTTTGAAAAAATATTATTCTAAGTTAATTTTTTGCCAAAATATTGTATTTAAATATTTTTTTTAATTGTCAAAATGTTCTTAAAACAATTTTATACATGTAGTCTAATCTAAGTGACACTAAATATCATGAAAATTATCCATTTATGCGATTTTTTAAAATCACAGATCCGAACATAGTCAGATACCTTAACGTACATCTGCTCCATTGACATGGCGGGTCTTCTTGAATAGCAACAGGATTCAAACTCACGACACTCCAATAATTGCTCTAAATCTCATGCAATTTATGTGCCTTGCCTAGCACAATCTTTTAATTTTTTAGTGTTTTGATGCCGCTTCTATATATAGTAGTATATACTGTAAATATTTTGGAAGAATGTTCCAATGTTTATATTGCTTACTTTGAGAAGTTAAAATAGATTCGGTTAAAGCAGTGTAACACAGTTTGAACAAACTTGTAATAACCTAGAAGAATTTTTTGATATAAATTATTACACTGGGGTATCTGAAACTAAAAGTTTATTGTATTCAGTACAAGGAATACCGGTCGTTTTGTTTAATAGTATAGTTTGCAATATTGCCCAAAATTAAAACAATCAATAAACTATTTGAAGCAGAAACTGTTGTCCTTGACTCGGCTTTTAATTTACTCAACAAAATTTAAACTTTAATCCAAAAATTTAAGAGAACACAACATTTAACGCATTTTAAGACAAAGCAAAAAGGCTAGAATGTAGTTCACATATTTAAGAATATTTTCCTGAAAAACAAATTTTCGAAAAAGAAAAATATTTTATTTCGAAATAGCAGACGATGAAGTTAAGAGTGAGGGAATATCAACGTCGCTCTATTCAGCTACTCGAGGGCTTTTGGCGACGCGATCCTCGTAATTTTGAAAAAAGGTAAACTGACGAGGATGCCACCTTAGCTAGCAGCTCCTTCTAATTTCCACACCACACCAATGGGAGGACGTTTCAGTCCCGTCAGTTTAATGGGATTCGGCCCTCTACACGGCGGGCCTTCAGCGGCACTAGACGAACTTATGACACGCCGGCTAAGAGTCCGTGACCTTGACCACTAGGCTACCTTGGCCACGTTAAAGTTAAAAGAAACTCTATAGAAGAATTTAGATGCTACTTTTTAATACTGTAATTGATAGTGTACAAATAGAAGATAGATTAAAAAATATACCAAATATCGACCGCATATGCAGTCGAACCTCTGTATAACGAAGTCGCTAAATCCCAGAAAAAAGTTCGTTAGATGGAAAATTCGTTATATAGAGGTTCATTTTTCAATTTTCTTTATAAACCACATAAAACAAATTTTAAATTCATTAACACTGCGCATTATTATAAAAAGTAATTATTCACACTTTTTTTTTTTGTAAATTAACATTTATTTATTTTATATATTTTACCCATCAAAAAGAATTCTGCTGGGAACGCACGGGGGGCGGGGGCGTTGTTCAGAATTACTCTGCATTTTCAACTTTAAAAAAGTAATTTTATATTAAGATTAATAGAACTTTATGAACATTTTCTAATTTTAAGCAAGTAATTTTAAAGATATACATTTTATAGCCAGTAATTTTAACCATATAACAGCACATGCGTCCTTAAATTTAATTACTAGTAAAGTGTATTTATTTTGAGTCTTTTGTTAGAAAAAAAAATATTCTCTCTCATGAAACGCCTCGCATCTTTGCAGTGCACCAAAGTAGGAAGATGCAGAACATCTTTTCATCCTTTGTTGAACGATAATAACGTTATAAAACTCTTTATCGAATAAAAAAAAAAATTAATAGATAGTGTATTTCCAATCCGAACAGTCTGGATGTCAAATCAGGTGTAATCCTCCTCTCTTTGACCGTGATTTAAAATTACTAGGTTCGCTCACGTTGCTTTGAAGTGCGATATTATAAAACAAGTGACCAACCAACGAAATTCAATCAAAAATTAACGAAAATTCTATTTGTTTACTTTTTTTTATAGTAAAAGTTTCTCCTCTGTTCACATCTATATTTTTTTATTGCAGAGAGAGTAATTGCTGTTGGATATTGATGTGGTTTGTGCTTTAAAAAGGTTCAAACATTCTGTATTAATTTTTAAAAATATTTTTCAAAAATTGATTTTTAGAATGTATAAAAGTACTATGCCTTCTTGCGTGTTTTTAAGAAATTCTTATTTTGGGGCCCCCCCCCCCAATAAAAAATTTTAAAAACAATTTGTTAAATTAAGGATTTTAAGACATTCATTTTTTAAACAAGTAACCTAAAAAAGAACCAGCAAAAAAGTAAATGGGAAATATTCATATCTTTTAGAAAATGTAAAATACATATATGTATATGTGTTCTACTTCTATGGCTATTTTACTCTTTGACCTTTCATCTCGCTCTATAAAGTTTTCTTCATACACCGTCGATTAGTTACAAAAATAGATTTCTAATAGAAGCATGACTTGGATATAATTTTTCTTTTAGATTATTTTATTAGATCAATTGGATTTTCATTAAATTTCTCACAAACAAATTGCGCGGATAAACTTAATAAAAGTAAAGTAATGATAATGTTTGATGTACAGCATAACGACATACATGATAGCACAATTTATTTTTCACTATTTATTAAAATGTCTATTTTTATGTTATAAATCACTTTATAAAAATTCAAAAAAATTATTTTTTCGTTTACATTTTAAATATATTTACGTTGTGTATTACTTCTAATCAAGATGAATCATTAAAAATATCTAGCCAATAAGAATAAGTCAGAAAAAAGAAATGAGAATAACAGTTCCCAGGTTTTCCTAATAAGCAGGTTAAGGCGCGTTCCTAATAAGTGACGACGACGCTGGACATCACTGGGAACTCCGTCCCATACTGGTGTATTTGGGCTCTGAAGTTGATGGGCCTTTATAGAATCAGCGTTTCCTGATTGATGGACATGGAAGGAGAAATTGGGAGGAGCAAGTCCAAAATTCGTGCGAGCAGACGAGAGGCTCGTCTGCTATTGGTCGTCGTCAGGGATCTGTGAGTAAACACTCTATTGGCTATCCTGGTGTCATTTAGAGCAGTGATCCGCAACCCCCGATCCGCGGACCAGTACCAGTCCGTGGATCAAATGGTGCCAGGCCGCCTAAAGAACATTAAACTATTGCCATTTTATTTAAAGTAGTGCATTTCTCTTGAATTTGCGCAACTTTCCACAGAAATCACTTTTATTCATTTTTGGTGTAATTATATTTTATTCTGGAGGCATATTTAAATGTAACTAAATTAAAATTGTTAAATCAAAACAATCTAAAATATAAACAATCAACGTGTCCCACCCTCAGGGGGCCGCGGTAAAATTATCAAGCTGTGACCAGTCCACAGAGATAAAAAGGTTGCGGAGCACTGATTTAGAGAATACAAACTTAAGAAAAAATTAAAGTTACAAGGGCTAGGATGCCTGTGTGGGTAGCGGGATATAAAATTAGACAAAATGAAAAAAGATACAAGGTAAATAATGATATAAAATAAAACAATTAATTTAGCAAATTAGAAGGTGTCATTCTCCACCGGAGAATGACTAGGAATTAATGTTAGGGGGGGATTATATGAGTCCAGTAATATTCTTCTGGGCCTCTTTTTATTAAAGTTGGGATCGTAGCTTTCTAGATTTAAGATATTAGAGTTATTAATATTAGGGAGATTGTTAAAGAAGTTAACTGCAAGCTTTTGAATATATGCTTTAAAAGGCAAGGTATTGAGAACTCTGTAAATTTCTCTATTTTTGGTATACCTGCAGGATCTAGTGATACTTCTAATTAATGAATTTTGAGCATTTTCAAGTAATTTAATATTGGAATTAGCAGCATATCCCCACACAGGACATCCGTAAGTTAAAATGGGACGCAAAACGGCAGTGTAAAGAAGTACTTTGTTATAGAGATACATTTGAGAATTCTGGCAAATTAAAGGGTAAATTGAGCGTAAAGCGTTCCGGAATTTGATACGCGCGTGTATGATATGTTATTTCCATGATAAGTTTTTCTCTAGGATTAGCCCTAGGTACTTCGTGCTCTGAGACCATTGGAGTGATGTGGAATACAGAGTAGGTGGTGTGCATGGTTTTCTTCTCCTGGTGTAGAATATCACAATTATTTTGTCTTATATATCAATTTTAATTTTCCATATGTTGAATGATATTTCCAGAAGTTGTAGGTGTGAATTTAGTGCAATGGTGATTGTTTTATGATTTTTGTAGGTTGCCGAGATGGAGGTATCGTCCGCGTAAATGTTAATCATGGTTAGTGGATGAGTGGGAATGTCATTAATATAAATATTGAATAATAATGGTCCAAGTAAACTTCCTTGGGGGACTCCATAATTAATAAAAATGGTAGAGGAAAAGGTGTTATTGACTCTGACTTTGAAAGATCTATTGACAAGGTAAGAGCTAATTAGGTTAATTAGAGCAGGAAGAAAATTGTGAGTAATTAGTTTGTAAATGAGTCCGCTGACCCAGACCCTGTCAAAAGCCTTCTGGATGTCTAGAAAGACAGCTCCAGTGGATCTGTCTCTCTGAAATCCGGAAGAGATTTTTTCAGTCAACCTGAGCAGCGGATGATAGATGGAGAGGTGCCTGGTGAAACCATATTGATTTGGATTGATGAAATTGTTATTGTTAGTAAAAGCAGTTAACCTACTGAGAATAATATATTCGGTAATTTTACTTAATATACTTAAGAGGCTTATGGGTCTATAACAATCGGGAGAATTACTATTTTTACCTGGTTTTTTAATGGGAAAGACAATAACAGTTTTCTAATTATTAGGAAAATGTTTTAAATAAAGTAGTTTGTTAATTAAGAAAGTTAAAATGAGAATAATTTTAAGAGGAAAATTTTTAACCATTTTATTTGTGATGTTGTCTTTACCTGGGGCCTTATTATTTTTAAGAGTTTTAATATAACTAGTAATTTCATCAGCATTAGTAGGGGCGATGGGAGAAAAAATTTTCTAAGGTGTTAGTAATCCTGTCATCAATTGAGTAATCACCAGCAGGCCTTTTATTTTCAGAGAAATTTTCTTTGAGAGTAATAGCTAGGAGATTTGCTTTCTGCTCATCACTGTTAGCGACGGCAGAGGAGCTGGAGATGTTAGGAATATTAGTACGTTTCTTGTGGTAAAATTTCTGTGTTTGCCATAGGCTGTTGTCAGTAGTGTTTAGTGCTTCTAATCTATTTATCCAGGATTGCTGAGAATGTTTTTTAAGTGCTTTTTTAAGTTGTGCTTGCATTTTGTAATAATGAGTTCTGTGGATTGGGTTAAATGTTTTACTGTAAGTTCCTTTTGCTTTATTTTTAAGATAGATCAATTCTTGGATGTGTTTCGGAGTGAAAATGTGATGATTGTTTTCGATTGGCTTAGAGGCTTGGAGGTGGGCGGAGCGTACGGCGGTAGTCATAAGAGAAAATTTTGGATTCCAGCACTTTGGGATTTCGAATGCCTTTGAAATCAGACAGACGAATGGGTTTATTTAAATTTTTACGGAAATCAGACTAACAGGGGGTAACTGCTCTAGGATTATCACTATGAATGGGAGCGGAAAGGGAGAAATTTAAAATCACAGGGTTATGATCCGAGGAAAGCTCCGGAATGGAGTCAATGGTGTAGGAGAAATGAAAATTATTGATAAAGGCTATATCTAAGGTGTCAGAAGACCTGTAGCCGAAGCGGGTGGGGGTATCGGGATAAGCAATAGTTAAATCTAGGAGATCAGTAAAAGTTTTTAATTGCTTTCCTCGGGTGGAGTTGACTGAGCAGTTCCACTCATTGTGTGTGGCATTAAAATCGCCAAAAATCACATAATTACTGTTGGTCTGGAGAAGGTGCTCGAGATCGAGAGTAAATAATCTCTCGTCCGTGCGAGGTGGGACATAAACAGAAATGATAGAAATTGGATTTAAATTTGGAGGAGTGAGAACTACAATAGTAGCCTCTATGTGCTGGAGGGGAGAAGTGGGTAAATTAAAGTGGGGAATATTACGCTTGATGAGAATTAAAGTACCGTCGTACGCGTTCTCGTCCGTGTTGCGATCGTTTCGATAACAGGTGTAATTAGCGATGTTTAAGTAGTGTTTAGGTCTCAGATGTGTTTCTTGCAGGAGAATAATATCGGGAGAGTACTTCACTACAAAAATTTTAAATTCCATTATTTTATTAAGTATACCGTTTGCGTTCCATGAGCAGAATTTAAGGCCAATCAAGTTGTGCTTATTCATCGTCATTATCGAGTAAGCCTCTAATAGGGCTTGCAATTGAAGTTTTGTAAGTTTGGTTTTGGGTTTTTTAGGTTGGGGGGGGGGGGCGGGATTATGAAAAGAGAGGGCAGCGACTTGCTGCGTTAGAACGGTAAGGGATTGAATTGTAGCCTGAAGTGTTTTTAGAATGAGAGCCTGTGGGGAATTATCTTCAGCATTAGGGGTAGTAGCAGTGGGAGAGACAACTTGATTAGCCTGCTTAAATTGAGATATGACAGGATTTCTTCTTGAGTGTGTCGCCATCTGTTGGGTGTCTTTGGAGTTACTTGTGTTGTTGGTGGCTTGTGCATAAGAAACGTTGGGTCTATGTTACTATCAACAGCCGTGGGTAATTATTTGGAGTGACGTTAGAACCTTTTCGTGGTTTTGGGAAAAGAGGGCATTTAGAGTAGTTTGCCATGTGTCTGTACACATGACAATTTATGCAGTATGTTTTTTCTACGTGTTTAATTAAGCAGTCGCGGGTTTGATGTGCTTCGCCGCATTTTAAGCAACGGGGAATGAAATGGCAATTTTCTGCTGTGTGATGGAATTTATTGCACGAATAGCATTGGGTCACCCCTTTGCCATCATACCCTTCGACTCTGACCGTTAAATAGTAGAGTTGTGTGAGGTGAAAAATTTGCAATTTAGTTAGGTTGCGGGGTAGGGTGATTAGAAAAACAGGAAGAGTTTGTTTGGTTATTCTGCCAACGAGTTGAGTAATTTTTTCTACTGTGTAGCCGAGATCTATTAAGTTGTCTTGAATGTGTTGTATTTCCGTGTCCTTGGGGAGTCCTTTAATTACGACTTTGATTGGTCTTTCTTGTTTTGGTTTGATACAGAAATATTGATATTTTAACTTGTCAAGCGTGTTGTTTAATAGTCTGTAGTCATCGAAGTTGTTAGTGTAGAGCCTGATTAGTGTTCTCCGGTTTTCTTACTGCGGAGAGAGGGAATTACTTCAGTTAGTGCCTTGAGTTGTGTCATGTAGTGTTTTTCAATGTTAAGAAAGACCGGAGGTGGAAGAGTGTTTGGAGCAGTTACATTAATGTTGCCGGAGTTATTGTTAATGTTGGCCGAGTTTTGAGTAGCCGTGTGTTGAGAGTTTCCTGCCATATCCGAATTATTATTTTCATTAAGACCTGTAAATTTATTTCTAGTTTCTAGATTAAAGTTTTTGAATTCCAAATTTGCTTTTTCAGTAGTATGTCTTGGAGGGGGAGAAGTAAAGCCATCTTCACTTTCTTTTCTTTTGGGTCTATTGACTTTTGATAATTCTGGAAAATTATTTACTTGAGTTTTAGTAGGAGAATTTAGGGGGATGGAATGAACCTGACAGCCAGGGGTATCACAGCGGGGAAGAGTGTTAATCTCACTTACCGCTGCTTGTTGTCTGTCATAGAGGTAGTTTTGCCGGGTGTAGAGGACAGCCAGTTCCAGGTCATCGTCTTGTGCAAAGGAAGCTATTGCATTGATAGTGTGAGAGACGTTGCTGTGCATAATCGAGTACTTTCGTAGGTCAGCTTCGACGATCCGCAGCCTTTCGCAGTTCTTCAAAGTAGGGGTGGAAGCTCTAGAGGTGGGAAGAGAGGCAGAACGTGCTAAATCCACGTCGATGGGATGGTCAGAAGTCATTTTCGGGTCGGTAACGGGATGTACGGTTGGCGGTTAAAAAATTCAGAGAAAAGGCTGTATAAAATACAGCGCAAATCAATAATAGTCGACGCCCTATCCTTTCAGTTTTGAAAAGAGCTATAGGAACGCCTGCTTGAGTTCTATTATGACCTGCTGTGCGATGAGTGTAAAATAGTACGGAGCGTATAGAAGACGCGACCGTACTCAACAGTGTCTCAAACTGAAAAAGAAAAAAACTCAAAAACGTTCCTAATAAGTGTCTCTCTTTCTCGTAAAATAGCCCCCTCCCCACCCTATGTGAATCATGAGATGGGTGTGTTACAAAAGAAAGTATTTTGGAATTTAGAGAGTGGAGACTAACTAAGTCCCCATCTAGGAGGAGCCATTTAGCATAATGTACATAGAAAATCAATTTCGTCTCTTTCATAACAATTTTCCAAATAAAATATCAGGAAAATTAATAAGAATAGAGGCATGATAGAAAAATCAAAAGTATGAAAAAAAGGAAAATAGTGAAAGAAAAAAAACGACACAAATTAAATTTACATTCAACTATAAAGTCAAAACGTTTATTTTAATCAATACTTTTGTGTTTAATCGAAAGGACTGAGAATCGTTGGAGTAATCCAATATCACCCATTTTCACTTTTCATGTCCCTAATTTAATGTTATTGAGTTACACAAGCAAAGATTTTGCCACTTTCTTCTAGTAAGCTATGGTAGTGATTTTTCCCTTTTGTGAACATAATTTGTCTATGCATACAATGTTCAATAATACATCAGATTTTAAATAGTATATGGCTATGAAAATTATCTAAAATCTGAAATTTTAAACAGCTTTAGTGATAAGTTTTAAAATTTTAATTTATCCCGAATCGTACACAATTTATTAAAATGCTTTTAAAATTTCAGAAATATTATCCCAGTGTGTTAGAGTTGGAATGATAGTCGTATTTTAAAAAATGAATTTAAAAACCACATTCATCTTTGTTTAAATTAAATAAAAGAAACTCTGAATACAAAGGAGTATATATATAACATATCAGTCTACTTAAATTCTAAAAAGGACAGCTTCCTGTTGTGTGGAATTTTGGAGAATGAAATGTTATATCTTATTAAAGCCTCCACATAAAAAGTATGCAAAGATAGCAAATCAAGTTATTGAATATTGATTGAAATTTTATACATTTGAAACACAATTTTTAAAATGTAAAATAAATAAATTATTCAACAAAATAGTAAATTATAAGATCAAATACATCCTCACTAAATTTTACATATATTGAAATAAAAAGAAAAAAGATTAAGAGGAATAGTGAGAGCAAATGTTATTCCTTCCTATCGAAAATGTTATTTCAAAATGAATGGCTGCTTCAATATATTAAGATGACCAGATTTTGAAGTTCAAAATTTAATATATATAGACTCTTTTACAAATAAATTATTTTATTATAGTAGTTATTGTGGTGGAAGTGCTATATTGGTCAAGAAATATATTTACACCAAATTAAACAATTTTTGTTTTATTTTTTAATAACGATATACTTTTAATACATATATAACAAATTAAAATGCAGGATTCATTTTCTTAAAAAAATAATAAATCCGCAGCCCTTTTAAATTATTTTGAAGTAGCCTTACATTTTCCAAAAGCATGAATATTTTTCAGAACATCTTTTTCTGTTATGATCTTATTCAAGTCGGAGCAATTTTGTTAACAAAAATTGTTGAATGTTAATGTTGTTAAATGTTACTGTTGAATTGTTCATGGTGCTTAATACTCGCAAAGTTGCAGCATTAGTGCCAAGAAGAAGAAAAAAAAGGAGGAACTCTGACAATTTTAAACATTTGAACAACTATAACCTCAGGTTCTTATTAAAATATGCAGTTATATTTCCATCCACCTCTGAAATTGGCACATCTTATTGGACTAAGTGAAGGCATTTCTAGACAGAGCAGCATTGATAATTAAAAAATATATGCCGTAAATTTGGGACCAAAAAATGAGTAGTAAAAAATCGAAGCAAGCATTGAAAATTCGGGACAGTTCTGGGAAATTCGGGAATAATGTATTATTAAATTCAAAGGAAATTATTAAAGGAATCAAACATGAGAAGGGAAAAATGTATTAGTCTTTCTTCTTAACAACCCCCAAATTAAAAAAAGGTGGAAGAAAAAAATATATACATTTTTCTTCATTGAAGTAAATTTTTCATGAAAAATCAATCTCATTTTTTAAAACAAATATTTAATTTGTATATCTCAATACATTGAATTAAAATTTTTATTTCAAAAAATTGTAATCTAGTGAAAGAAAACAGTCACTGTCGTGTAATAATTTATAAAGAACAGAAATTTTATTTTTTTAAAAAAAGAATTCTGTATGAAAAAACAAGTTTTTATTTTTTTCAAAACCTATAACAAAACCCCATTTTCACGGGAATATGTTGTGACATAGCCATCCTGCGATAGCTATGTCTTGTTGGATCCGCGTAAGCTAGAGGTGTGGGATTATCTAAAAGATGAGACATTTTGTAATTCTTAACACAACTTTTATTAAGAATAACTTAAATTACTTAATTCTAAATAACAACTTTCTTTAAGTGAGAATAAGCCACAAATTAAACTGAATATTCAAGTCAGATCGCACAACTAGATCACTTATCTTAATTATATTTAATTATCTGCCTAATCTAACTTCCTATACAAAATATTACCTTTTATAGAGTAACCCTCCTACCTTGGTTGAAGACTCTCCTATTCTGCTACTTGTAGATAAGAATACTCAGGCCCTATTAATCTTTCTTATAATTAATATTTTTAATGAAGATGAGCGTATCCTTCTTCCTTGGTTGTAGGTCGTCTAACACTTGTTCCGAACTGTTCTGCACTAAGTTATCTCTAAGATTGCCGTCCGATCTCACTAAACCCTCTATCCTTTTAGAGTATATCTTATTTGCATTTTCGCCCTGTTTCTCTTCTTGGTATTGGGTTGGAAAAGTTTTGCCATTAATCGTGGCCGTCAAAGAACGTAGGAGTTATGTTAGAAGAAGAACGCGAGAGACGTCACAATGTGCTCCAAGCAAAATATACATCAAGGTATTTTGAAAATTTAGCATTATTTTCCTGCCATTAATAATTATTTTTGAAATTCTTAGAACTTATTTTAAAATTATCTCTACTCAATATTACTAAAAAACCCCACTGTTTCATGAATTTTACTTTTTAAATTAAAAAAAAAAGTACATTAATATTACTGAAGATTGAAATGATTATAACGCTACACTTTTTAACAATTTTTTAAAAATATATACTGTTTTCAGCGTTATACTACAGAATTGTAAGTTTAATCACCTTTTAAGCATAGCTGAAATATGAATCTTATTATAAGCAATGATTATAATGGGGCTTTTGAGAAAAATAAGAACAGAACTGAAAAATAAATTATCCTTTTTATACATTAGTTAAATCACAATATAAACATAATTTTGGACTATTTTTTAACTGAGAAATTATATGGAATTCAAGTCAATTTTTGTTTAGTATAGGCTAAGAACAATTTTAACTGTAAACACAGTATATTTAAAAGGCAATGTATGTAATTCCTACCATTTTATAACAGTCCATACATAAATAAATATAAAACACAATTTTCTTCTTTTATCATTAATATAATATATATATATGTATATTCATAAAAATTGCTCTAAATGAAAATATGATTTAATTTCAACTGTGTGCGTGTGTGTGCAAAAGTTAAAATGATTTTGTATCAATAATCACATAATTTCCAGGTGGCTGTTTAGAAAAAACTTGCTAAACCTGATTCAAATGTTATAAGGATTACTAAAATCTTACTAAAAATCGCAAATAATCAAAAATATATCAATACACTAAAATATTTTACTCTGTGACGTCTCTCGCGTCCTTCCGCTAACATAACTCCTATGTTCTTTGACGGCCACGATTAATGGCAAAACTTTTCCAACCCAATACCAAGAAGATAAACGAAGATAATATGTAAATGAGATATACTATAAAAGGATAGAAGCTTTGATGATAAGATATAGCGCGGCAAGCTTAGAGATAGTAGTGTGGAATCATTCTGATCAATAGCACGGCAAGTTTAAAGATAGCTTAGTGTGGAATCTTGTAGATCAAGAGTTAGCAGTCCGATAGTTTTGGAAAGAATAGAAGCCCAATATAAAGAAGTTGGAATCTTCATATATAAAGTGAATTATAAATATCTCTATAGGTGAAGGAAGGAGATCTGCAAAAGGTAATATTTGATATAAGTAATTAGATGAATCGGATTATTAATTATAATTGAGATAAAGGATCTAGTTGCGTGATCTGACTTGAATACAAGGTTTAATTGGGTGTTGACTCTCACTTTAAATATAGTTGTCAAATTAGAATTAAGTAATATAAGTTATTCTTAATAAAAGTTGTATTAAGAACTACTATGTCTCATCATTTTGATAATCTCACACCTCTAGCTTACGCGGAACCGGAACGACATAGTCATCACAGGATGGCTATGTCGCAACTCTTCTATTTTTGTTTACAATATAGTTGCAGTTCAACATTTGTTTTTTTCAGTTTCATTAATGTTTTTCTAAATTTAATCTTAATTTTTATTTTATAAACATACCATATTTCTAAAGAACTTGTATACAACAAATAAACAATGAAAAATGTTTATGTCTTAAAATTCAAATAAATATTGAAAAAACATTGAAATTGTTCAGTAGTGAAGTTATAAACAATAAACGCACAATATTTACAATAAGTTATTAGATTCACACATATACTGAAACAGCATTATTCTCAACTAAGCATATCGTGAAAATATAATTTATTGCACTTTTTAATTGTAATTATTTTGAATGTAGCCAATAATGTATAAACAGCCAAATATAGCAACCCCAAAACAGAGGAGTTCGAATTCTAACTCCACATATAATAGGAATAGGTGCCTCCAGCGAAATCGAGCATTACACGTCCGGCCTTATTTGTTCCTTTTATCTATTAGACTAGGGTTTTATATGAAGAAATCAGAGCTTTGGTTTTCAACCACCAAACTTGACACATTTAGTCTTATCATCGATTCTTATAATCATCGATTATTCAATGACGGAATCTCCTTTCGCATTTATTTTGACGGCTGCTTAAATATTTTATATTTATTTATAATATATTTAAAATTTTAATTTTCCGTTTGATAAAACTATATTGACAAATATTTTTAGTTTCTGAGGCAATTTATGCAAAATCTTCTTTGAGTGCGTTACCGAAAATGGTAATATATTTTCCCAATGTGGTTCCTGTATTAAATTATGAAATAGTGCATATATATTGTACTTAACATTTATATAGTATTTCAATTTCACATTTTTATATATCATCGTAAATAAAATTAAAGTACTCATTTCTTAGAGTAAAAATTATTTTTAAAAAGTTATCTTTTTTCATCACTATATGTGAGAAATGTGTTGCAAAATGTAGGTACATCAATATTTACTTTTCAAAATAGTTGATTATAAAAAGAAATTATGTAATTTTTCATTTTCATAAAAATTCGTTTACATGTATATATATGTGTGTGTGTGTTTCTAATGCATAAGGTGGTTTGTTTTAGTTTGAAGAAAAGCATTTGAACATATTTTTGAGTGTATATCATATAAATGTTAATCACCTCCTATTCTGTTTTAAGAAAAACAATTAAATTATTTCTGCATGCCTATCGGCTATTTAAGAGAATATGTAAAAATTTTCATTTATTCAAGCAACAATATGGTATGGTGTTTGCCTGTTTTATTCTAAGTGTGTACTGAGAACTGATGCTGACTTAATTATTTGCAGGATTGCTTTTAGTTTTTAAGAATTCAAAATCCACAGAATAAAATATTTTAATTCAATAAATTGTTTGATTTGTAACAAAAAATTTTATTATGACTTTATACATGGAAAGGTATTTTATTATTATTATGAATGTGAATTTAAGAATTGTTTATTATTTTAATGAATCTTTTGATGAAGAGTGGTATTTAAACCCATGAGAACTTGTGCTTAATTCTGTAATGGAGGAACTTGCACTTAACACTAGATTGCCCAAGGAAGTTGTTTTGACTGCTTTTCAATTTCAATTAGAAAAACAATTACATATATAATGCACAATTTCATAGAATTTTTTAGAATGTATATTTTTCCCAAGTGAAGTAAATTTTTTTTATTGTTAATATTTACTAATAACTTGTGATATAACTGTAAATAATATAAAAAATATTAAAAGTTAAGGTGCTAGTTTTGATATTCGAGGTAATAGCGCCAAGTTGTTGTTAATTATTGCTATAAATCGTTTATTTTCGATTTACTTTACGTTTTAAAAATGCTTCTTTTTTTACGGTCTTTGTTCAATACAATTTTTTGAAGGAACTTGCAGTGCAAGTTTTGTATTGCAAGCTTTCAGTTCTTTGTAATTGATATTCATTATTAATTTTAACATATATTATGTAATTATTTTATTAATAATGTAATGTAAAAATGCAATCATTACTATATGTAATAATCGTATAATCTTCTTTATTTATAATTGTTTCTTTTAATATTTATAAATATTATTACATATTTTGTTATTTATTTATTATTATTATTGTTGGTTGTTTATAATTATTATGATGTTGGTGCTATAGTTTGATATCGGGGGTAAGAGCGCCAAGTTGTTGTTTATGTTTGCCAAGATGAGCGATAACATTACAATATGGTTACCTTAATATTTTTATCGTCTGTCAATGTGGTTGCCATGGGGATAACGTATCTTAGAAATAACTTTTATTGGTTTTTTCCTGCTGTAACCCTATTAATTTCCGACGACTTTAATAAAAAATTTCTAATTTCTGTACAAATTTATCCATTTTCAGTGTAATTTTTCTATTGTTTGCGTCTTCTGTTTAATTCTCTGCTATTTTCAAATATGGATATTTCTAAAATGAGTGAGTACTAGAATATTTTTTTCTTAGAGGAATAAGTGTTGTGCTTTTAATTATCGCTACAAATTGTTTATTTTTGTTTTATTTTACGTTTTAAAAATGTTTTTTTTTATGATCTTTATTCGATGAAATTCGTTGAAGGAACTTGCAGTGCAAGTTTCCGTGCTAATTTGATATCGGGGGTAGTAGCGGCAAGCTGTTGTTTATATGTTTGCCAAGATAGACGATAATATTACAATGTGGTTACCGTAATATTTTTATCGTCTGTCGATGTGGTTGCCATGGGGATAACGTATATTAGAAATAACTTTAATTTGTTTTTTCCCGCTGTAACCCTTTACTTTCAGACAATATTAATAAAAATTTCTTATTTCTGTTAGAATTTAAACATTTTCAGTGTAATTTTTCTATTGCTTGCGTCTTCTGTTTAATTCTCCATTTTCGAATATGGATATTTCTAAAATGAGTGAGTACTAGAATATCTATTTCTTAAAAGAATAAGTGTCATGCTTTTAATTATCGCTATAAATCGTTCATTTTCATTTTAAAAATGTTTTTTTTTACGTTCTTTGTTCGATGAAATTCGTTGAAGGAACTTGCAGTGCAAGTTTCATATTGCAAGCTTTCACTACTATGTAATTGATATTCTAAATTACTTTTAACATACATTATGTAATTATTTTATTCATGAAAAAAAATGCAATTATCACTATGGGTAATAATCCTATAATATTCGTTATTTATAATTGTTTCTTTTAGCATTTATTTATAAATATTATTACATATTTTGTTATTTATTTATAATTAATATTGTTATTTATTTATAATTGTTATTTATTTATAACTATTTCTGTTTATTTATAACTATTTCTGTTTATTTATAACTATTTCTGTTTATTTATAACTATTTCTGTTTATTTATAACTATTTCTGTTTATTTATAACTATTTCTGTTTATTTATAGTTATGTATTACGAGTTCTCTTATGCATTATTTTTATTTTTTTACAATTCGTCGATTATTCTTTTTAATAGTTACTATTTAATTATATTATGTGATTTTTATTTCTAATAACCGTTATAAAATCGTACTATATGAATATTATATATAATTACGATAAAATAATATTTTCAGATTATTATATGCTGCTTATAATACTATTATTACTACATATTACTTTTTATTAGATAATATTATTATTCATTATTTATTGATTGATCTAGTTTACTATCAATCTCTTCCTATATCCTTTATTTTAAATGCATTTCAATGTATTTCAAAACAATTCTTTTAAATTATTGTGTACTATTAAATTACCGCTAGGACGCCATATTGGATTTCAATCTAGCAACAAGAATTGCTGCTTGGCGCAATGATCCCCGTTATCAAATTAGTTCCCAAGTTTCATATTGCAAGCTTTCACTTTTTTGTAATTAGAATTCTTAATTAATTTTAATATACATTATGTAATTATTTTATTCATAATGTAATAAAAAATGGAATTATTACTATGTGTAATAATCATATAATATTAGTTACTTATAATTGTTTCTTTTAACATTTATTTATAAATATTATTACATATTTTGGTAAAATCCTAGGATAGCCCACACCCTTGGCAACAAACCGAAAAAAGCGCCAAACCAGAACAAGATGGCGGCAAGTGAATATAGTAGGATAAGGTGGATGCATAATGAAAATATGTGTAAACAGTACAGAAATTAAACATTTAAGATAAAAAATAGAAAAACAGCAGTTTCATACTGTTGATCTTTTCCTAGTGGAGGGTACAGCGTAACAACAGATTTTAAAAAAAGCCTTAAAGGTCTCATCGCTAAGCGAATGATCGTGTGAGCACCGCCATATTTATTCTGCGAGGTAATGGTCGAACATACCTTCGGCGTGGCTGGTACGATTTCGAAGAAAGCGTTTTATTGCCGATCATTATATTTAGGACATTCTTAACTCGAAGCAATCAATCCTTCCTTCATACACCATTCAATCAATTCTTTCTTACCTTTCGCATTCAACAAAGTAAAAAATTCTAAAGTATATTCCCTTGCACACGCAGCTATACTTCCAGCCCGGAGCCCAACAACAAAATGAAATTCGAAATTCTCGCCGACAAAATATGATGATTCCAGAAACAGTTAGGGTTACCAAGATGGTGCAATTATCACCAACCAAAATAATTTGCGCCAACGGTGTGGGCTCTCCTAGGACCGAACCTTTTTTTATTTATTTATAGCTATTCTTATGTTACTTATTTATAATTATGTAATATGAGTAATCTTATGCATTATTTTTATTTTTTTACAATTCGATGATTATTCTTTTTTATAATTACTGTTAAATTATATTATATGATTATTATTTCTAATAACTGTTATTAAATCGTACTATATGAATATTACATATAATTACGATAAAATAATTTAAGATTATTATATATGCTGCTTATAATACTATTATTAGTACATGTTACTTTTTATTATATTATATTGATATTCACTGTTTATTGATTGATCTAGGTCAGAGGTTCCCAAATTTTTTTGTCTCGTAGACCCCTTACCATGTTTTTCGGTTTGGGGTAGACCCCTGTTACCTAATATTGGATTTTTGCAACTTTACAAAATAAAATATCTTTTTGACAGCTGGTATACATCTACTTACTTTAAGCGATTTAAATTTCTTACTGAAGTAAAGTATGATGTTTAAAACTCAAGAAAAACATGTTAATTAAATTAAAATTTAATTAATACATAAAATAACTAAGCAACAAACAAATGCTTATAAAGGGTGGAATAGGTCTGATGCTTCAACAACAATTTTTAAAATTTGGAACCAATCGTATCAGATCTAAAGCTAAATCTCCTCGGTTAGTAGTGTCAAGACCTTATTTCTCCCCCCAACTTTCTTTTTTTTGTTTTGGAGATTGGCAACCACGTTGAAACTCCTTCTCCATAGAAAAAGTAATTAAAAATTTTCTCATGATATTCCATAATTCTTGATAAATAACAGATATGTCTTTTTAAAGCCAAAATTGTGGACATAGCCCTTGTTTTAATAAAATTTATGCTGTCATCGTGTAACTGCAAAATTAACCTTATTAAAATTAGTAAATAAATCTATTATAAATAGATAAAATCCGATTTCCACTTGATTAAATTTTCATTTGAAATTAAAGTCATGATTTGGTTTAATGAGAGCCACCATCATAGACCCCTATTTATACCTCATGGACCCCCAAATTATTTTTTTCTCTAACATGGACCGGACCCCTTGCTGGTCGTCATAGACCCCTGGGGGTCCATATAGACCACTTTGGAAATCACTGATCTAGGTTATTCTCAATCTCTTCCTATATCCTTTATTTGAAATACATTTCAATGTATATCAAAACAATCCTTTAAAATTATTGTATATCATTACATTACTGCTAGGCCGCCATATTGGATTCCAATCCAGCTACAAGAAACGCTGCTTGGCGCTATTACCCCCGATATCAAATTAGTTCCATGATGTTATTTATAATTATGTAATAGTAGTATTCTTATGCATTTTTTTTACAATACGATTTTTATAATTACTATTAAATAATATCATTATTAAAAAAAATTGTCATTAAATCATACTATATGAATATTATATATAATTACGATAAAATTATGCTATTAATTATTATATGCTGCTTATAATACTATTATTAGTACGTTACTTTTTATTATATTATATTGATATTCACTATTTATTGATTGATCTAGGTTATTCTCAATCTCTTCCTATGTCCTTCATTTGAAATACATTTCAATGTATTTCAAAACAATTCTTTAAAATTATTGTGTATCATCAAATTACTGCTAGGCCGCCATATTGGATTCCATTCCAGCAACAAGAAGCACTGCTTGGCGCCATTACCCCAGATATCAAACTAGTTCCAAAGTTAATTTTAAACCCATTTCTTTAGACATGAATCATTTTTTCACAATGCAGTCATTTTGACTGCTTTTAGGCAATATAGGTACATACTAAGTTTGTCTTTCTAGTGTTAAGAGGAAGACTGACTTATTAAGCTTCACTTAAAAACTATTTTGTTAATATATGTATTTAAAATTAAATTTGTCGCCCATCCGGTACAGTGGTTAGCAACGCTGACTGCCGTGCCGTAGGGACTGGGTTCGAATCCCGGAGAAGACATGGATGTTTGTAAATGTATAGTGCCTGCTCGGCGTGGGGGTACTCTAAATAGCCGTTGAGCCACAAGTCCTCTTGTGAGGTTGGTGGAAGGGGAAGAGAGATGGGAGGCCTCTGACCACCCCCAATCTAAATTGGGGTGGAATCGAACCAAATCGTATTGTCACCTGTATGGTGCTCAAAGCTACGGCTAATGACAGGCATCACTTAGCCCTTTGCTATGATAAATTTCGTGGGCCTCGATCTGGCCTTTGCCGATCAGGTGGCATTTGTAACAACAACAACAAAACTTAAACTTAAATGTTAATTGTGTTATGAAAAATATATTTTCCAAGTAATTTAAAAATTCTATCACACATATGAGTTTAGAATTAATGTTAAACTTAAAAATTAAAAATATTTGTTAAAAAATGTTTAAAACATGTTATAAAAAAAGTCCATGGTAAAACCCTATTATAACACTTTCGTTGACGAAGATTTTTTCAAACCTCATCAAAATGGCACTAAGGTGCGTTTTTCAAAGTCAAGATCGAAGAAACCAAGAGAAGCATGGTGTTGTGTGAAGGAGTAAGAATGGAAAACTATGACGTTAAAGAACAAATTCATGTAAAATGTAACATATTAAAATAGGAAATTAATGGCATTCTAAAGTATAAATTGATGTTCGAAGGACAAAAATAGAAAATTTTGAAATTTGTGAAACAATTCCGTGAAAAATTTAGCTTATAAAAAAAATGAAATTTAACATGTTCTAAAAGAGAAGAAATTGTTGTTCAAAGGAGAAAAGTTAAAATTTTTAAGAAAAAATTCCTGTTAAATTTTGTTTTTTTAAAAAATGAGCATTCTAAAGAGGATTTATCATGCAAACCTCTCAACAAAACATTTTCCTGTCAAGCACTGTATTTTTATTAATTTACGACTTTCATTATAAATTCATACATAACTTTTCCAAACCAAGATCATGTGACAATCAAAATTTCACACATACTCAAATGACTTTTGCTGAACCATGTAACTTTTCCATATGCTCTTACACACATGATATGGATTCCTCTCCTACTTTCAAACAGCATCTCCATTTATATCCATCAATTATATTTCTTCCTTTCTCGCAGATGCTTATTATTCTCACATTTTGGACATTCGTACTTTGCAGCAATCAAACCTTCTTGCATGCACCATTGAATAGTTTCCTTTTGTCCCCTTGCTTCCAATGAATTTTAAAAAAATCTGTCAAGCCTTGCACTCAACTCATTCTAAGCAACAACTGGTACTTGCACAAAGTTATCAATTAATAGTCAAATGAGGGAAAGATGCAAATGGCTGAATTACTGCTATTATATAGTTAGCAAGGTTGTCTAAGCTAATGCAATGAATGTTAATTAGCAGTTGAAGCTAACTATATATATATATATATATATATATATATATATATATTTAATGGTCACTAATAACAATCTCTTGTTTTAAAGCTAAAAATGAAGAGTAGCTAGGTTAGAAAACTTATCACTCAGTTTGTGTGGGAACGAAAAAAGTTCAAAAACCCGGGTGTGCTAAAATAGGATCTGCCCAAATCCATTTTTAATTACTCATCTAAATTAGCAAAGAAGTTGCAAATATATATGTGGTGGGATTAAGACATATAGGCATGCTATACTTTATACAGCATTTTTCTGCTTTTTTTCCCCAAGGACAATAACACAAGCCTCCAGTTTTATTTCATCATACCCAGCTTCTTCACTGTCTTGTACTTCAGCAAGCTATTTTATTTTTCTTTTATTGGAATTGCAGGAATCTGAGATCTGGTAAATAAATATTTCAGTAGGTCTAGAACCATTTGCTTTAGGAATAGCCTTCATTCTTCAATAATTCCTCTGTTCAACTTGAATATAATTTGAGAATTTATTCCTCCAATATTTAATAGAGAGAAAACTTGTCAAATCACATTGACAACTTATTCTAGACATAGAATAGGTGGCTTTCATTTCATCAGCAATATCTGCATTAGAAAGATTATAGAAAGTTATAATCTGGTATGACAGCATTACCAGTGGTTTTGATTTTCTTACTATTGTGGAGAATTGAAATAACCAAAACAAGTTTTTATTTTTCTTTGTTGGTTTGCAAAAGACCTTTTTCTTAGAAAACAAGTAAAGAGCCATAAGGTTTGCTGTTCTTCACTTTTATATATAGTGTTCACATTTATAAATATATTACCATTATTAGCAATGGTGTATGATTTTGTTTAAGTCCAGACATATAACTGATAATTTTAAGGGTGAAACACTGATTTGAACATTTTAATTAGCGTTAAACACAAATTAAAACATCAACTTGCATGAGAAAAGCTCTCACACTGGACATAATCAAACAACAGAATTTGTAGGAGGGGAAATTCTCTTGCAAGAGCTGATGGCAGTGTGATAAATGTCTACTACTAAAGTATAAAGGTCACTAATGTCAGTGTATATAATATTAATAGGAAGTGATCAAACTGAACTAGAGAAAGCAGCACCCTCGTTTATCATTATGCTAAGCAAATTGTTTTTTTAAGTGTGAAGAAAAGACGTGTGTGGCTGAAGTTCTGACAAGTTAAATTTGGTTGATTGAAAAATTTTACTCTGCAGCTTTTCTGAGGTCTGTGTGAATTAACTAATTTTTTGTGTATCAACAAGGGATTTATATAAGCTGTGATGTTATTGAAAAATTTTACTCTGCAGCTTTTCTGAGGTTTTTGTGAATTAACTAATTTTTGTGTATCAACAAGGGATTTACATAAGCTGTGATGTTATTGATTGCATGGACCTTACAAGATCCAAGACTACCTTTTGAATAATAAAAGTAAATGTGTTGTAGTTTTGAAGTTTTTTCTATGTGCAAGGCTTATTGATATATGCTAGCTTTGGTGATAAGCATATTTGGTAGAAACGCATAATTATAAATTTAGTTGTAATGCGTTAACTTTGAGAGAGTTGAAAATAGTTGGTTAGAAGTTTCAATTTTTTGATGTACCTATTCGAATTTTATTTTGAAAGAATGCAAAAACTAGAAAAACTTATGTTATTTTATGTGAAATTTCATAATTTTTTTTCTTTATTTCAGTCCTTCTTCCTCACAGTCATTAAATAAAATTCATTTTTCTTATTTTCTCTACTGATGTAATTGACTATTTTTTATATTATATATATTTAGTAAAATTTCTGTTATATCACCTAATTAATTTCCATTAATCTTTAATTCGTAATAATAAATGTTAAGAACATACTTCTTGCAATGATCAGTAGCTCATGTTGATGACATAATAAAACATTGTTTTGATATTTCATTATGGCTCAGTTTTGAAAATTTGTTTTTATGTGATAATATGGTTGGATTTAATTTCGGTACATCTGTTGATGACAATTTTTTAATGCCATAAGTATGCTAAAATGATAATCATTTTTCTGTTAACCTGTGTATGATTCATTTTGCAAAATGTCACATTAACTCCTTACCTGCTGTGGAAAAGTTCTGCAAATCGCTCCCCAGTGCCACCATTCACCTCATACAAGTTATTCAGTGTATTAGGGGAAAAGAGAAGGCAAAAATAAATAGATCCTTTGGAAACACTGTCCAGGTCATTTTATTGCATTCCAAAGTCTTCAGAATAGCTCTACTGATAGCAGGGCAATACAAAGGATTATACTTTAGAAAGGCATATATTTATATATGCCAATGGCAGTAAATGCACTGGGTGAGTGAAGTTTATATGCACTCCACTAGCAGGTAAAGGGTTAAGTTCAAAATGTGGATGACATTTTTTTATGAATGCTCAAAATATTTCTCTTAACTTTCCTTACATATTCATTTACCTACAAAATTTCATAAATCAGTGCATTTTATATTTATAAAGATTGTTCATTTATGTTGATGTAATAAATAAAAAATATAAATTCATTATGAATTTTACAAATTATTCTGTGTAGCTTGATGCAATTTAATCCTGAAATAGACTTTTTATGTATAAAATGGCATAAAATGTATTAAAACAAAAATTACCATTTTTGTTACATAAATTAAATTAGATTTAAAAAGTCTAATTTAGTATTAAAAATTATATATTTAAAGAATACTTTTTAGTAAGCAGAAAACATTGTGTGAAAAAATTTATTTATTGAAGTAAATAACCTTTACTCTTAAAAAGTAGAAAAAATGTGTTCAATTTTGTAACTGCTTAAAAATAATTATTGTATTTCTATACTGTGTTTTGTAAAAGGAAATTAAATTTCAAAATTAAAGATTTTTTGGCTGATATTTTGTAGCTACTTATTAATTAATACTATTTTAGCTAGTAATTGACATAATTATTTTCAGCTTAAATTTTTTATAAAAGACTAGTTGGTATACCCGTTCTTCACACGGGTGAATTGAAAAATTAAACAATAGAGACTGAAGAATAAAAGAGTTTTTAACGAGTTAATTTTACGGGAATTGTAAATTAAACAAAAAAAAATCTTTTTGCATATCTCACCTGAATAAAAAACCATGTTTGCTAAATTTTAAGTCTGTAGATATAACAGCTGATAAAAAAGATTTTTTTAAAAAATTTATAACGTCCCGTAACTCTCTTGTGGGTCTATTTTTAAAAACACCTTCCTTCTGCTCAGCAAAAATAACACATTGTTACAAATTTTGTGTAATAAGCACTTAAAATAGTGTAAATAATTTGTATCAGGATGTGTAATACGTTAATATTAAATTTCTCTATATAAAATATTGATTTTATTGAAAAATCCTTCTATTTACAATATTAAATTTATTGAACAATCTCTATATACAATATTAAATTTAAAGAACAATCTCTCTATATCAGTGCTTCTCAAAGTTTCAATACTTGCAGCCCAATTTTCAATCATAATTTTCTTTGCCCCCCCCCCATATAATAACAATGCATTGAATGCAATAATAATGTACTTTGACGCTAAAACTACAATACTACCTTAATTATAAGCCATTCAAATTATCAAGATAAATATTAAATTTTGTATATGTTACTTTCAAGTAATAGTTATTTTAAGTAAGTCATTTTTAAGTAATAGATATTTTAGGTAAATTATATATACTCTTAAGTAATAAGAAAAATTTTATGTTGCTTTTCTTTTCTAATTTTTTAATTGGAACAGATAACGATAAAGGTGCGATGTGTATATACTTTGTCAGAATGTATTACGTTTTGCTTCCTTTAAGTAAATTTTTTTAATAATCTTTTATTCTCGACTTTTTGATATGCTCCCCCCCCCCCCTCGTAAGGCTATCCCCCCCCCCCCCCCTAGTGGGGCGGGCCCCACAGTTTGAGAAACACTGCTCTATATACAATATTAAAAATTTAATGAAAAATCTCTCTATATATACAATATTAAAATTTATTGAAAAATCTCTCTGTATACAATATTGAATTTATTGAAAAATCTTTCTATATACAAATGACGTAAAACCCCAAAACTTCCTAATTTAAGTTTAAATGCTGTCTATGTGTTATAGAAAAATATTGATGTTGCTCAGTATTCTTGAGAGGGAATGATGATAGCTTTGAATGCAACAGTTCAAAACAGGTCTAATTGCAGTAGGGTGCATCTGCAAGCAAGGGAGGGGGGAGAGGGACACATGACCTTTGACACTGTCGATCGGGTGAGGACTGGGTCGGGTGAAATGAACACAAACGAAACCACAAGCAAAGGGTAAGAGGGATGCATGACCTTTGACACTGTCAATAATGTGAGGACTGTTAAGATTATTAGGATCAGACATAAACGGGAAATATCGTGAGTGTCAGTAACCTAATCAAACAAAAAAGTTTGATATAACTGCTAGAAACGTTGAGACAGAAGGCTCACGAAATAAAACAATCTCTATTGAATAAAAATAATCCCTATTTGAAACGGATATTGTTCACCATTTCATTGGTTTTAATTTTATTTTGGTGGAACCCTAATTTTTTTTTCTATAATAATAGTAGCCTAAGTTATTCCTTATAACATTAGATATCTGCCAGTGAAAGTTTTGTCAAAATTGGTCTAGCCGTTTCAGACATTAGCCGGAACAAACAGACAGACGGACAAAAATTTTAAAAATTGATTTTTTCATAAATACCATATATACTTTTAAATGCATTTCGTTAAAAGCTGTTAATTTCAAATTACAAACAGACACTTCATTTTTATTTATATGTATAGATAATTTTTATAAGGAGCTAAGTTTAATAGATTTTAGGCATTTTGTTATTGTATTTTTTTCTATTAAATTTTTAGAAATTATTTTTCTATCTATAATCTTTCTTTGCCTTTCAGAATCTTTTACATAGATTATGGAGAGAGATCTATTAGTCAGATGGACTAAAAATGGTCGACATTCTGCTCAAAATCCAAATCAGTCTACTTTTTATTCTATAAATAATAGTGACACAAATAAGGACAATTGTGAAACTGTTTATAAAAAATTTTCTCTCTCTGGAAGTAGTGACGAAGAAATGATTGATATAACTGCTGGTGGAGAAAATATGGAAAGTCACTTTGAGCAAGCTCATGCCTCACATAGTAAGTGTTATGATTATTGAAAATAATGCATTTTATAAATTACTGCCTCCATTTAACTAGGAGATTCAACTAAAGAAGTTTCAATTAAATTTTTAATTACACTATTCTTATTTTTTGTCTTCTGTTTGCTGGACTATGTTGATTCCATGTTCAGAATGAATTTTTAAGTTTGCATGTGTGTGAAAGAAAGTACTATATTTGTTGGTATTCTCTGTAAATGTGTGTAAAATAGGGATGGAATTGATGAAGAAACAATTCTGAATTAAAAATTGGCAACAGAGTTCTGTGCTTATATTCTTAAGTCATATATATATGTGTGTGTGTATGTATGTATGTATGTATGTATGTACTTATTTATATTATACAAATTGTTTTGATACAGTTTATTAAGGCAATGGATTTCTTTGCATGAATGATGTATTAAACATGCAGTACAATTTTTTTTAAAAAATTATGTTAAAGAATGTTTTTTTTTATTTAAAAATTAGTTTTTAAAGATACATTTATATAGGGAGAGGTTGTAAAGTTTAAACACATCAAATATGGGAATATTTCTTGTAAAAATTAAGCTTTGAGTGTTTTCTCTTTCCATAAAAGAAAATGACAGTTTTTATTTGATATGTTTGTGACTTAATATATGTGCTATAAATATGATGTATGTTTTTCACATTAAAAATCTCATTAAATTTTGTAAGAATTAAATGTATTATTTTTCAAGAGAAATGAGAGACATGTTTCTGGATTATTTCAAAAGCTTGCTATCTATCAAAGAAAATAGAATTTTGAAGTTTCTTATTTTTCAAATACACAATATTTCCAAAATCTGTATTTATTATTGTATAAATTGTGCAATTGGCAAGGAATATAGTTTATTTCTTAGCAATATACTCTTTAATTGAATTGATATCTAGGAATTAAATTTGGAAAGTTTTTTTTATGTGCAATAAGCTTTAGTGAATAGCAACACAATTACAGCATTGTTAATCATTTGTACTGTAAATGTATGATCACATATGGAATTGTTTTTTTATCATAATACACACAAAAGAATTTGGACACACATGTAGATATAATGTGTCAAAATTATCAACATTTCATACTAAACATAATGTATTGGATTCCTTCCTTTTTTTCCCATGTAGTTAATCTTGAAATTGGTTGTATTTTTAATACTAGCTCTAGTTCATGACAGTCCCTATTCATCAGACATGCATGAATTAAAAAAAAATTTTCTTTGATAGTCAGAAATGTTTTGAAAAACTAAAAATAATTTTTAACAAAATAATTGTGTAGCAATTTTAAATTTTTGACTTGTAGATTATTCTTGAATTCTGTTTTCAACATTGCTATTGCATAGTGTTTTTAATAACTTAATATCTTATCTGTTGTCTATGTGTTGATGTCTTTTTCATGTAGCTGAAATAATTTTGAGATTTTTTTTTATAAAGTGTAGCCAACGTTTGATAGGCTTAGATAAGCATAAATCACTTTCATTGTTTTTTAGTCTTATGTTGATATGCAAATATTTTTTCACCATCATTACTCACACATTTTGATGGATATTTTTTTGAACTTTTCAGATCTATGTTATTTAAATAGTTGAATTAGGTTTTGTGATGCAATTATTTATTATTGAAAAGGGTACTGGAAACACATTTTAAATATCAATGTTAGAAATCCATTTCTTTTCTTAAAAAACAGTAACTGTATTCTAAATAGGTTAAAAACAATATTTTTAAAATGTTAAATTTTTCCATGATTATTACTCCTTTATATCTGGCATATTAAGGTTATTTAAAAATAACACTTTCAATATATTTATACATTTGTAATATTTCTCTATGTAAATATGTATATACACATGTGAGTTTTATACATAGACATGTATTACTTTTTTACCCTTCTAACGACATTGTTTACTTAAATCAATTCTTTCTCCATTTTTTAAGTATAATAAATATGTTAAGTGATTATTCTCTAAATAGTATTACAATAATCGTTTGATTTTTTTTTATTTGCTATTACTTTGTTTGTTAAAATGTAATACATCTCCTCATAAATTTTGCTGTATAGGATAACTGATGTATTTTCAACATAAATTAATATATTTGCTATCAGACTGATTTGGATGAAATCATGGAATTCCATTAATTTGTTAGGTATCTACCTTATTTTCTTTGTATCCATTGCTTGATATTAGCTTTATTGTTATAATTTATTTCACCACATTTTTTTTTAATTTGAAAGTCCTTTAATTTCACTTTCGTTGAGTTTGAATGAATTATTTTCAACCTATATTTATTTTAGAAGTCTAATTTTTTAAATAAATAGGATTAAGAGCTTTTTATGTTTTAGTTACTGGATGTTTAATTTTGCTTAGTTTTCACTTTTATTGAAAATGTACTTGTATTTTATTTGTACAATTTTTTTGTTTTGTTTGTGTATGCATTCAGATGAATTCTTTTCTCATATGTGTGTTTGTATAATGCACATATTCTAAGGGGTTTTTTTAAAGAAATTATTTTAATTATGTCTTTAGAAATAGAATAAACCAAATTTGTATCTTATTTAAAGTAATACAATTGTTTTTATGTACTCTTTATTAAATTTTTAATGAAAAAGATATTGATCACTACTATTCTTCCTTGCATTGGTAGTAGTTTCTTTTATATCTTGGCACACATTTTATTAAACTTAATTTTTTTTTTTTTTTGCTTTGCAAAGTTAAAATTCTTTTTTTTTCCCTTATGGTTTTTCTTTGCATGTTTACTTTGTTTTATTGTGTTTTGGAACCTTTATAATTTACTACACCAACTTTCCTATTGCATGTAATATTTTTTCCCCATGCATGTTATATTCTTTGCAATATGATTTCTTTCCATATACCTATAGGTGAACCTGTGAAAGTCAATTTTATACCTATGCCAGACCTTCCTGAGAGTAGTAGTGATTCTGATAATGAATATTCTAAACTACAAGGTAATTATTTAGCTATCGTTATGATGTGTAATAAGGAAGATTGAAAGAGAGAAAGGAAGATTTCTTGTGGAAACTTCCTATTACCTATTAAAATTAAAGATATTGTGATTTATTTTCAATAATTAAATACTCCTAAATTTATGTTCAGGATGTGTTAGAAATTTAAATGCAAAATGGGTCTGTCATCTTGTATGTTTGAGGGGAAAATTGTATTTTATGGAATGTTTTTAAACTTTAAGGACACTTAATGGTAAATGGATGTGTTTTCTACAAATTTATATGAAAATTGAGGCACTTTTTGGCTTAAAAGTGTTTCGAATTTTGTTCAGGCTATGTAATGTACTGTAAAGATAGCTTTAATGAGTCATTTAAATATCAAGAGACCACAGTAGTTAAAAAATTATGTGTATCATAGCTGGTGATGTTCAGTTTGAATTATAACCCCAGTTCTAATTTTATTAAATCTGTCTTGAGAAGTACTGAGACTGTATCAAGGCAAATAAAATTGAACTTGGAAATCCTCACATATGTGTGGATTGGGAAGATGAGGTATTAACTCTAGTATATATTAATCTCTATATCTGACTGTTCAGATTATATAATGTCTGTAAATATTAACTTTAGAGTGTCAATAGTTTAATAGTTTAAATCTAACAAAAAATCTACTGTAGTACCTCCTGTTATGAACACCTCTGTTTAAGGGACAATTCTGTTGATCCTAGTTCTTTTGAATAAGGGACCTTAATGTATTTACCTCTTATTACAACTAGAATGCAGGACAATATCATTTCAACGCCAAGACATGTATATTCTTTTAAAAAATCTGTAAATTTCGAGGGATTCATTTTATTTATTTATTTATTTATTATTATTTTTTTTTGTCTTTTATTAGAATTGTAGGAAGATATCACACAGAATGTTTTGGGAAATTAACTTATTCATATTTAGTTTATGAATAGATTTACCTATAACACTTGTCTGGTGTCAATTGGACATAGTAGCAATATCAATTTCCCTGTTTCCAATTTGTTTTTGAGCAATTTTTCTCTTGTGTTTTGAATGTATTGAAGAATAGGGGAATCCTGGAATGTTCTTTTACATCTCTCTCTCTCTTGGTTATGTATTCTGTTTTAGCTTTCTGAATACATGCCACTGAGATTTTTTTTGATATTTTCCATGAATAACATTTGATATGTCTCATTTAAAAAGGTTTATTGTGGAAAATATACTGTGCTTTGAAGAGAATTGCTGATAATGAATCAAAAGTTGGAAAATTATATCCATCTTTGATTTTGAATCTGATGCTAAAAGTTGTAGTATCTTAATTGAAAAGTGATGAGATGTTGAAGTTTATAACTTTCACACTCAGAATGTGGCTTACAATTCTTAACAGTGGAAAGAATATGTTTCTGGAATTGTTACTAATAGGATAGAAACCCAAATTATTTTGTAAAAAAAATAGTGATCCAACTAGTTATGTAAAAAAAAATGTAGATGTTTTGAATGCTTGGTTTGCATTATAGACAAAACAGCTATAAAACTGCATATAATAAATGCACAATAACAGAAACTTGTCAAAAGTTAGAAAATTATGCTTGGTCTCTTTCAAAAGATGAATTTTTTGCTTCCATTTCGATTTTGAATGCAAGTAGAATTCCAGGAGCTTGGAATATGGAACTTAATTATTTATAGTCCATAACATGAGTTGTAAATTTTTGTACAGAAACCATGTCCTCAAAGACAAGTTTTGTGAAACATCTTTATATTTGATTTGTAAATCAATGTCTTGTAATCAAACAAAGCAAATTTGCAATTATTTCAGATGTTTAGAGTTGTTTCAATGAAAACTTCATAAGTTGTTACAAGTCAGGCTAGAACAGAAAAATCAATGAACAGTTATTTCGTTGTAAGACTTGCTGTCCATTTACTTAATATGTAGTATTAGAACCTGACAAGTGCAGACAAAAACTTTGAATAGCTACAGATTTAAAAATTGAGAATATATTTTGAGTGCATTTCCTTACCTAGGAAAAAAGTGAAGAACGAGATCATAGTTGGAGACTTTTTGAGTTTTGTAGTTTTAAAACTATCTGAACCATTTCAGAATATTGGAAGAAATGCCAAAATTAATATTTTTTTAAACTTTTTTTTTGAGTTGACCTAGAATCTAAAGGAAAAACAGGTGAGTTAACCTTGCATGGTTTATAGGGCCAGGCGAGAAATTCCAGTTTGTATAAAGTCAGGGAAAAATTTTTTACATTCAACAAAAACTTTGAAAAACTTTAATTGGGCTCTACACTCACTATTAAGCATTGTAAAATAAAGAATGTAGTTAACCTGAGTTCTGTGCATTCAAGCAATTGCAAATATTTTGAAGATAAGTTTGTATTTTAGTGTGTTGTTTCCTATTTTGACACATTTCATCTCCTGATTTTTGTACTAACATTTATTTTCAATGGTAAGTTACTCATTTTTGTCATTGATGTATGAAGTGCCACACAATAAATCTCATTATTTCTTATAATTAAAATGCAATGTCTGAAATATATATATTAAATTCTATAATTAATTTATTCAGCTAGATAGTGCTTTTGCCATTATGCTTTATGAGTAAGACCATACAGTTTACTGTTAGATGTGTTGCATGGTCGATTACTCCATGAAGTATTTTGACCTCAAAAGGTTCTTTGATGTATAAGTGTTTATTAGAGAAGAGTTTTCAAGGCTTTATACAGTTTCAAATAATATTTGTTATTTTTTGGATTTATTTTCAACTATATGTATCTGCTGAATTGTAAAATTTTTGTGTTTAAAACTTTTGATAAATTCACAATTACATATATGTAATTGTGTATAATTGTTTCATTATCTTTTTATATTTGACATCTCTTAGTGTATTAAAATAGTTGACTTATGTTATAATAACTCTTGAAATAGTTTTTTGGTTGTATTGTAATAGTTTTTCTCCATTGTTCAATTTCATGGTGACGTATGACATTTAGTAATAGAATGATGTTTATGTAACAATGCAAAACTTTCAAATGTACACTTTGTGATGTTAAAGGTGATATACCAAGAAGAAGTGCTCTGAATGGGACAAAATAGCATTTTGCACATGCCTAATGATAGAATATGATGATTAGCTTTTGGTAGCCAATGACCGATTAGTTGGAGTTCCAACTCATTGCAATGAAGCCTTTAGATCATAGGTTCCCAACCTTTTTTAAACTGGCACCCCCTTTTCTATTGAATATTTTAATACCGCCCCCCTCCCACTCCAGAGAAATAAGAGAATACATAATACATGGTGAAAACAGGAATTAAATTTTTAAAAATATTATATTACTAATGGAGTGTATATATATTTTTAATTTAGTTTTTTTTTCTAAAGCCCCCAATATATATATATATTTTTTTTACAAATCTGAAATAGCTATTGCCACGAATATAATTTTGAATACATACAATCAACATAAGATAACCAGTATTAAAGTTCACTTTTGTTAATACGTAATCGGCGTGTTTTTTTAGTCTTTTTTAGACTATATTTGGTTAATCGGCCTGTGCACCTCCATTTCATCTCAAAACCCTCTAACTTACTCTGGGTTTTTTTACTTTCCCCCTGAAAGCCTCAAATGCCCATGTTGAGAACCTATGCTTTAGATCAGAGGTAGTGAACCTTTTTTTTTTCTCGCCGGGCCGCGTGTATATATAGCAATTATTTCACGAGGGCCGCAATTCGAGG
>BMAV01027296.1:219558-232687 GCA_019973955.1 Trichonephila inaurata madagascariensis
GTGTAAAATCAATGGCACTTAAAATGCTGAAAATTGATCAAAATATTAAAGCTAATAGTTTTGGATTTTATATTAAAACTATATTAAACTATATCAAACTCAACTCAAACAAAATAGTTTTTCTACATTTTTTACTCAGTCATAAAAACTAAGCTGCCATGTACTTTGATATAATTTGATTTTTTTCTTTTGACAAAGCCTCACTTATTTTTTTTTTTTTTTGTTCAGGTATTAATTTATCAAATGCAAGATGGTAACATAGATTTTTCTCTGAATTCCTAACTAAAATCAGTATTATTTGTTTAAAACTTGTTCAGACTTGCTTGTGCAATTTTGTTTCAAATTTATTCAAATATTTTTTCTGATTTTACTAAAAAAAAAAAAAAAAAAATCTGAAGAAATAATTGAATTTATCAAAGAGTAAATTGGAAGTATTTAAGAAAGACTAACAATTTCTGTATCAGTTCATTGTTTATCAACAATTATCTATGCTTATCAATATATATAATGTAACAAATTTTATGAGATGTTTTTGTTACCTCTGCATTTTGTAACATTACCACTGACAAAATATTTTATTGTTGCAAAGATTTTTTTAAGAAAGCCTTGATGGAGAAAATCAAGAAAAGAGGCCATTGTAAGATCTGTGCTTAGTAATGAGTAAAATTATATTTTTTGAATATAACATTCTCATGACAAATCAAACAAGTTGTTGATCCATGTTTTTCTCTATGAAATAGTCGAGATTCCAATTGTCGTTCAACAATATATTATATTCTTTAGATATTTTTCGCTTTGAGACATGAGGATTAATTAAAAATTAGTTTCACTCATAAAATGAGTGTTAAATGACTCCACTGTTGTTTATTATCACTAACCGTTAAAATTATGAAAAGAGGAAAGTTATCTCACAATTCATACAAGCACAACAAAAGCAAAATTGATATATTTGATTGACACAAGTTCTCGTTGAATTTTTAATGCATTGTTCATAAGTAATTTGCAACACGCCATGACTCAGAAATGTCTGGTGGGCCACATGTGGCCCACAGGTTGAGTATTGCTGCTTTAGATGGTTGATGAACCAGAAGACTTTTCAATACAACTTCTATGCGAATGTGGTTCCATCAATCAATGTGGACAGTACTGATGTCTCTTGCTGATAAATTCACAAATGATATGAGCAGATGTCACCATTTAAGATAGGATATGCTTTAGGAGTAAAGGAGCTGGGTAAAATTAAATTGCAGGATCGCTTGTGTGAGATTTGGATTGGTTTGATGCTACAATTCGATGTTGGCAGGAATAGGTGAACCTGGCCACACAGAATGTCAGAAAGGTAACAATGGATCAAAAGTGATGATACAATGCTAGGACAGAGTGTTCTCTTCAACATGTACTTAATACACCAGTAACTGCAATGACCATCGATACATGACTCAGCAAATTGGGACTGAGTTCATGAGTCTTTGCACTCCATTGTACACTTTGCATCACCATTGTAACCTGAAAGGTTTATTTGTAGTGGTCCTGGACACATTCAACCTGTTATTTTTTAGACTGAAGTAATTTTCAATGATGAGTCTTGATTCAAACAGAGTGCTGATGACTTGTGAAGATGTGTCTAGAAACGTCCAGGATAGGACAGGAATGGGATGCTACCTGACTGTCATCCTTCACACAGCTCAACAACCTAAAGTTAGGGCATCAGGTGCAGATTTATTTGATTGCGGGACACCTTTGATTGTCATCCATGACCTCAGTGCCAGTTTATCCATTGGGTGTTTGGGGCTGGCATCCAAGGGCCCAGATAAGTTGGACTTAACCAGATTTTCTGGTTATAAATTTCGATCCGCCAGTGCAAAGTGCAGTAGATCTTCTATGCCCAGGGGCTGAAATGAGCTTAAACCGGCACTGCATGATACCCTTATAGCACAGTGGTATGTCAGTGAGATTCTATATTCCCTGTAGTTTTACCCTTCCTTTCACAGACATCTAGGCTGACATTTCAATGCCATAATGTTTGGTTTTCCTTGAACGCCTTTCTACTGCTTGTCTTTGTCCATCTCCGGCACTTCCCTGCCCAGCAGGATCACTAGGTCTACATAATATTTAGGCTCAAATGAGCAGATATTTGTGATCATCCCTAGATTGCTTCAGTCTTGTAAGTTGGAACATATATGGCAAATGTGATCTCTTTTGGGCAGATAGTCAATGTGCAGTACGATTGTTGCTTGTATCAGGGTTACACATTGATTTTTTTCTCTTGTAGCTGTATTACCTGAATAAAACATTCATTTCCTAAGAAACTGTTAGCATTTTGTTTTCAATAAATGTACATCTAATGATTTTCATCCTATTTGGATAACTTCTTGGTGCATTGCATATTATGTTGTAGAGCGGGGGGGGGGGGCTCAATGATAGTACGGGCCACAGGGTCTATTTTATTGTAAGTTGGGGTCCGCATGTCTTCGAAAAATCATTAAAATAGGATTTTTATTATGTATTATGCATTTATTAGATTCAATGTGTGTGTGTATAAAGTTCAATGTATTGTGTATTAAACATACATAGTCGTTTTATATTTCATGTTATATTTTTTAAAAAAAATTAGACATATTTTATATTTTTTTATAAAAAAAAACTAAATTAGTTTTTGTTGAGAATTTCAATTTAAAGTTACTTTTTAGAACATATTTGGCATCATTTTTCTCACAAAGCAAGTCATCAAGATTTGATTACAAATACTCAGCTGATGTATTTTTTAAAATTGGTGATAAATGTGATTAGGGTTAATCTTAATCTTTCTGAATTTTCGTTATTTTTCATTAAAAAAATAATTGCCAGCAAAAATGAGTACTTCGGAACATAGCCATTATTCGCCTTACAAACGATACATTTTAGGTAAGATCTACCCTGATAAATATGTGTAAAAGTCTAGAATTCCAACTTCCATAGATTTTGCTTCAACGAAGAATTACATTGGATTTCAATCAATTCATTGGTAAACTTTCATCAACAATTTCAATATCGATAAATAGAGATGAAGTAAAAGTGCAAAATTATAGCTCAATGGCCTTAAAATTAGAATTAGTAATTCTGTTTCAAACAATTTAATTTTATGAGCATTTTCAGTGCCCGTTATACACCGGATTTTAAGGTAATTTATAATATGTTATATTTTAAAAAATTAATAATACAGTCGGACCCTGATTTAACAAATTCATTGGGACTGAGCAAATTCTTTGTTAAATCGGTGTAAAAAAATACATTTTCTTAAAAAAAACTTTTGGAAGTTCTATAAGGAACTACACAAAAAACATCCATAGTTAGAAATGACACACTTTATTCAGCAGCTAAAATACTATTAGCAAATTATTATGCACTAGTTAATTAGAAAATTTAAAATATTGACTAATAGATGTTTTAAAACTTTTTATTCTTGACTCAAAAGACTTTTTTGACTTTATATAAAAAAGAAAATACTGTGTCCTTCACATCTTGTTGCATGAGGTATGCTTTCACAGTTTACAAACAATGTAAAGTGTTAGAAAAGGTAACAGTTTTGATAAAGTTTTCATTATCAATTTCTGCATCAGAATCTCAATTAATTGGCTTCAACAAATTTATCAAGGTGTTCTTCAAAACCTTGTATGTATAATAAACTTCACTTCTCTCAAGAAAGAAAGCAAATGGTAAAATCTCTTAAAACATCCCCTGCATTGGGAAATAAGATGAGATAAAAGAATTTTCTGTCCTATTCAAAATTCATACGGTAGGTTTATTGCATGATTCATCTACACCTTAAAGTAAAAATACTGCAGTCAAAATTAGCTACTTACAAGAAAATTCTTTTTCTGTTCTGGGTAAAAATTATATCATTTGAAAAGTCCTATTTTTTCTAATCCAAACTAATAAAAAAATTTTTTGTTTTGTTGAAATAATTCTTTAATTCAGGGTTTATTATTCATTAAATAGGGGTTTTTGCCTCTATTTTAATCAGGGGGGAAAAATCTTTAAATAGTCATTTGTTAAATCGGGGTCCAACATTATTATTATATATATGAATGTTTTTTATATTATTATTCTTGAAATGAAATCTCCACGCAGTCAAGCTTGAAAAATGTACTATCTTCAAGTTGGTTTGTTCAAAATCTTTTAAGCCAATCTCTATTAGATTATAAATATCTTCGGAATCTTTACTTAACCATTTTACTAAAATTCACTGATTTTTCATCATATTTTCCATTAATCCTCTGCAGTCTCCTAGCTGTTATTACCCATTTATTACTATTAGTTAGTTTCCTTTCTATTTACTACAGTTCTGTTTTAAATAGTAATGCCTATTTGCATAGTTCATAGTTCCTTCAAAATGTGCGGTTCTCACACTAAGCAACATCACAAATTAGCAGCAGAGCTTAGTTAAGGGAAATGTGTGCAAGAACACACTTCAGCTTCATTTGGCTCATCTTAGCTTGCAGGTTATTTTAATATGCATTTACATTATACAATTCGCATACCTCACTTGCATCTTGACTTACCAGGTGACCCAAAAGTTCGTTAACATTTGAAAATTCAATAATTCATGAAATTATGTAGGTAGAGAGGTAAAAATTTACACACATGCTTGAAATGACATAGGGTTTTATTAAAACCAAAAAACAAAAAAAAGTGAAAAATGAGCAACTGATGGTGCTAGACTGCTAAATGTGTGTGAAATCGCATGAAAATTATGTATAAAATGAGCTGTGGTCAGAGCAGTTGTAGTTGGCATGTTGACTTTACCAGAAAAGATATTATTTGGAAAGTGTACTCTCTATCAGAATGGAGAATCTGTCACTGCAGCTTTATGATCCTTTCACCATAAAAAGGGAATTGGACCAGGTAAAGATCTTGTGACAAGTGTAGCTTTAAAGAAAATGATTACAGAATTCGAAGCCATGGGTTGTTTTGATAATCAACCCCATAGTGGAACATTTGTTGTGAAGAACATTATTTATTGGTAAAAATCAATTGTTATCCTAATGCTTTTGTTATTATATAAAGCGCCATCTGGCACTTTTTTTCTTCACTTAGCACTTTTTTGTTTCACTGAAACCCATGTTATTTCAAGCATATGTGTGTCAATTTTTACCTCTCGACCTACATTATTCTGTGAATTATTGAATTTTCAAATGTTAACTGACTTTTGTGTCACCTCGTAATATGCATGTATTTTTTCTGTTACTTTAAAATTATGTGCAAATACTCTTGATTTTTTATTTTAGTTTCTTGAACTTTATAATTTCAAAACAACTGTTGTAATGTTTATTAAAATTATGTTTCAGGGATTTCTATCTTCCTTCTATCACAATATAAATCACAGTAGAGTTTTAAAAGATTTCTCTTCAAAAACTTAACTTGTTTTTATGTGTGTGTATGTAAAACTAATCGAAAGTAACAACTTTGTCCTTGTAAAAAAATCATGAATTACATTTTTTCCCTGTATGTATGTGCAATCATATAAAACGAACTTTTATGTCAACCTTTCCTTACAGAAACATCTAATTATATTTCTTATCTTCTTATTTGATAAATAAACTTGTGCAAATAAAAATTTTATAGTACAACAGGAATTTAAAAAAAATGTAAAATATATTTTGTGAATTAGAAACTTATTCTTATTATGTATGTTTAATAGTCCTAAATTATAAATTAGCTCCTAGTCTCAGGACAGAAACAAGCATTTTTAGAAAAAGCCATACTTTATCGTAACAAAAATAAAAAATCTTATAGTTCATGGTGTTGCTTTTGTATATTATGTTTAAAAATAGATAAAATCAATAATTAAAAAGAAATCTCTCATAGCAGGTGGAGGGGGGGGGGGCAGGCGGCCTACAAATCTACAAATATTTTAATTTGTTCTTGGAAATAATTTTTTTAAAAAAAAATTTTAATAAAATTTTTCTGGTGCTTTCATTGAAAAAATGTTAATATTCAAGAAACTGTTGATGCGTAAAATTGAAAGTCAGGCTTTCAGTGCATTTTTTAAATATGCTTTCCTTGTGTGCTATTTAATCCCATTAAATTTTTAGACATTCTTTTCGAATCTCTAAAAAATAAGTAGATTTTTTTTAAATCTATAAAAATGGTATTTTTATGCAAGCTATCAATTGGTAAATTCATTCACATGGAAAAGTCTTAATTTAGTATTCAAATTCATTTTTTTTTTTAGATTTGATGGATACATATCATTATTTATTTGTAATACATTATATTTTTATTCTTACAGTTTAAGTATCTAGGCTCTAATTGTGAGCTTATTTTTGGAGATGAGAAATAGATTCAAGAGACAGACATGTATATATTTTGATATAACGTAACAGTGCTTCTAAACTAAGCACTGTGAACTCTCAAAAAGTAATGACACGCTGCAGACTTAAAAAAATACACCTGTATCTTTTCTATTAATAAATATATTTTCTTGAGAAAAAAAATATATATTGAAGAAATGAGCTTTCAGTGCTGCTTTTGAAGAGGTTTTTCTGTGTGAGTTTTACTGCAAAAATAAACACCAGTAAAGATTATCTGAAATATTGTTGGATTGAGAAATGATTATATTATTAAATAATATCTTGAATGTTTTTAAATTATAACTAAGCATTTGAAAGCTTCCTGGTGAGATTCTTAATGAGAGAGAAAACCTACATAAATGAATATAAGACTTATTTAAAAATATGTGCTTTGTGGTAATAGTTTTTCTTCTTGGAAAACTAAGATGTTTCTTGAAAGTAAGTTCTATTATATTATTTGAAATTATTAAGAATCATTAAAAATTTATTTTCTGGAAAGTTTTAAAACTATCAGAAATTATTTAGAAATAAAATCTATGCTTAATCCATAGTCTTTTATACATCTGTATTTCCATGTACTTAATGTTAATAGGCCTTTACTATAAAAAAAATTAATAAACCTCAATAAAGGAAATGTCATAAATTCTACAAATTTTGTAAGTTCTGGGTTAATTAATCTGAAATATTGAAAAAGTAATGGTGCTATACAATTATTTTTCCTTATTTATTAGCTTTTTATTCTTTATGTTTTTTTCTTGATCAAAGTTAGAGGATAAAAATGAAAATGGCCAGTTGTCCTCCCCACCCCCCTTTTTTAAGAATTTTTGTACATGCTATAATGAAATTAAACGTTGATATAGATGCTATGTTTTTAAATTGTGTAAGGGGCTTTTTATGACCCAGTATAATGTATATTCAATTTTTAATTGTTTTGTATTTAAAATGATTAAATGCAAGCAAAACATACAAAATTTTAAAAACCTTTTATGGTTACTATTGCAAAATGAATAACTAAAAATGATAAAAATATTATAATATAAAATTGAATGAAAAATATATTGGGATGTGCACTTTTTAAAGGTTTAGTCATTATATGTTTTACATGATGACATAAGATTTTATTTTCTTATTAAATCTCCTAAAAAGTGTTCTTTTTAATGGTATTTTGTCATATCGATACTTATTTCATATTCTGATATTTCATCCACTTTTCATTTTCGTCTTCATTTTGTTTTTAATTTTCGTTTTTTATTTTATATGAAATGTATATATTCAGTGAAAAATGCTTTAATAACATTGAAAACGAAACTTTATTAGATTTAATCTTATTCTTTTCATTTGGGATTAATTCGATGTTTCACGTGATTCGTTTCACAAACCTATTAGGTTTTATTGCTTCTTATTGTTAACACTTTAAATTCATTAGGTTTCCCTCTCCCATTGCGTGGCCGCGGTAGTCTAGTGGTCAGGGTAACGGTTTCGTGGCCGGCGTGTCGTGAGTTGAGCCTAATACCGCTGAAGACCCGCATTGCAGAGGGGGGAGGCAAATGTCCTCCCGTTGGTGTGGCATGAAAGTTAGGAGAGGGAGTGCCAGCTCGTGTGTCGTCCTCGTCAATTGACTATGGTTCAAAATTTCGATGCCCGTCGCCAAAAGCCCTCGAGTATCTGAATAGTGCAATGTTAATTTTCTCCCCCTCCCCCATTGTTATAGGAATAAATAATTAAGAAATGTTACAGATGTCTACTTTCACTTTTCTTTTAGGTAATTTAGTCAACAAAGCGAAATAATATATACAGCCATGCCTTTTTAAATCACATCTCAGTTGCTGGATCTTTGGCCGGTTAAACGGAATACGACATAAACTGCACGATGAGTAAAGGGCGGGGAAAAAGAACCCATTTTCACTCATTCATTTTATTTTATTCTAGTACTTTTAAATGTCAATGTTTGTTCTATTGTTACTATATTTTTGTTTTCCACACATTTTGTTAGTGAAAAATTTTCGCAATGATCAGTGGAATAGAGAATACATTGAAAAAACTGGAGGTTGAAAGCAAACACGTCACGACACGTGCTGCAAGATTCATTTACTTTCTTGAATGCCGGATAAGAGGGAATAGAAAAGCTTTGTCTATTTCTTCCTTGTGATTTTTTCTCAGCTATGATCTATTACTACATGATTGTATTTATAGACACACATATTGCAAAACTGGTTTGAAAATGCTTCTGGAAAATCATATACCAGCTGAGATGCCGATTTTTCTACTGACCGCGGCACAAATTAAAACCAAACTCTCTCTCTGGAAAATCCGAGCTGTTGCTGTTGAGTCTTTTAAATGAATTCTTTTCTTCCGAAGATTTAAGTCACTGATTTTTTAAGGTGTCAATTCTTTTAAAAATTGATTTTTCATTTATGATTTCATGATTCCTGAAAAAATTCTCAATTTAACAACAATTTAATTTAACTGCATCTGTGGAACGCCCCACCGCGTGGCAGTGCAGCATCATGGCTTGGGGCACCAGTGTATACGATAGGAAGTTACATCTGGTTCATATTTTTTTCGCATTGACGGCCCAATATTACATGGATGATATGCTGTGACATTCCTCTGGGTATGCACAGTATATCCTTAGGTTCCCTTCTCACCAAACGAATTCCAGTCAATCGCAATCAATGCAAACCACAGCGAATATGACTGACCAAGATTCGACTTCGTAATTTTCTGCTCATATAAACCTAGAACCAGTGTCGATTTTAAAAAAAATCAGAAACCAGGACCCGAAATGACACACTAGAAACAGTGTGTCATTTCGGGTCCTGGTTGCAGGAGATCTACAGGCCCCCTTGGCACTGGCGGATCGAAATTTATAATCAGTAAACCTGGTTAAGTCCAGCTTATCCGAGCTAAGGACCCCTGGGTGCCCACTCCAAGCATCCAATGGATAAACTGGCTCTACCTAGAACCAGTTCCTGCCTTCACACCTGTGGAAACCATTTCCATCCATCATGAGTTTCGTTCCTGCGTGATTCAGTAGGTTAGATTTTCTACAATCATACATCCAACAGTCAGGTGCGATGGATGTTGCAATTTCTTTAAAAAAAATGAATTTAAAGGAGCAGTGTGATTTTTATTTTATTAGTGATTATATCATATATAGTTTCTATTCAAGAAACTGATTTCAGATGTGTTAAGATAATGACTTTATATTTAATGTTAACATGATTTTGTTTTTATGCCTATAGATGGGGCACTTGTATCTTTAATATTCATAGCATTCTTTTTCATTATGTAAACTAACTGTAGCTCTTGTTACCGAGTGTGCAGGATGAATTTTATCTCTGTTATTGTTACGTAAATAATAAACTTAAGTTTGCATGTATTATTTTATTTCAATTTTAAAAATTTGAATACCTATTCTTTATTTAATTATATTTTAATGCGAAATTTTTAGGGGGGGGGGGGCTAATATTTTGAAGGATGTTTGAAACAGTTTCAGAGATCAATTTTATAAGAATTTATTTAATTTTAAGAGGGAAAAAATTAAAAATATTTATGCTAAAATAAAACATCAATATTGTCGATAATTTAATATTTTATTAAGATTCAATTTTATTACTACATAGATCCAAAATTTTATTATATGTGAGATAAAACAAACAAAAAAAGTAATTGGCAAATATGTAAGGGGTGAATTTTTAATTGATTAATGCATTAAGAAACCGAGTAAAACCATCTTTAAGTTTATAATTTAAAAAAAAAATAGTTGTTATATGCTACTGTTCATTTGAAATCCCCTTTTAAAACATTAGAAATGTTATTTATAAAAGTAATTGCATTTTAATATAAGCACAATACTTAAACAGCATCCGTGTTCGACAGCAACTTATAGAAGAAGGGTTGGTTGTGTGAAAGCGAAGTATGGTCAGTTAAATTCGCTGTGATTTGTATTGATTGTGACTGACTGGGATTCATTTAGTTTGAAGGGAGCCTTAACCAACAGATTAGAAGTTAAATTTTGTGGTTTCTGGAACAGAGGATTGAGGATTAGGCAAGCGAAAGGGGGTGGAAATTTCCTACCCCTGGGTCTGGACCGAGCGGGTGGTTTCCCCCCCCCCCCCCCTGACTGATAAGGGTTTCGGGGCTCTGTACTGATAAGATATGGGTAGGGGTATATTAAAATCTATTATTTTTTCATTAAATATTTTTCATTATTTAGGTATTAAGTATTCACCTGTGGCGCCACCTATGAACGATTTGAATGTACAAGTGCAGAATTATGCCTATTCTTAAGTTTCGAACCCAGTCTTCATACTTGAATGTTAGGCAATTTTGTATTCTAACCATTCAACTACGAAGACCTAATGCTTTGTTTAGATTTTGTGAACACATCAAAAATCGAACATATTAAATACAAGAACACTTTAGAATTTTTTTATTCTTATGGATTTCCACCAGAAATGTACGGGAATTTTATTTCCAAATATGTTGAACATTTTACGAATGTGAAATGGAATAAAAAAATCTATCCAAAGTCTCACATCAAATGTTTGTGGACTTATTGCATGTATTTTCTTTTAAAAATAAGCCGCGAGGTTATTCTATGGAATATGTGTTATATGAATTTGCTCGCAGTAAACTCAATGATTTTCGATTGTATCAATATTTAAAAAAAAAAGATATAATGTAAGAATAAATTTAAGATGGTAATAAAAAAAATATATTTCTGTTTGTGTTAAGTTTATAATTATAAAGCTACTATTATATTTGTAAAGTTTTTATTATTTTAAGATTAATATGAAAAAACCTATCAGTATTGTTCTTAATCTTAATACTCTATTTTCATGTTGATCAGCAATTTTCTAATTTGTTCAATATATTTCGCAACTTTTTTCAATATTTTTCAACTTTTTTTCAATTTCATTTATATTAATATATTTTGTGTAAGAAACAAGAACTTAAAGTATAAATTGAAAAGAAAAAGCAATTTAATTAGGAACATATAATTACACTTAATATTCTATCCATGATAAAGGTTTTACATACAATATTTTTGTTTTCAGATATTTATTTTTAATATAACTTGTTGGAAAGTTTTTTTCTTTTTAAAACTTCGTTAAAAAATTCAAATCCAAAGGTCCCCCTAAAGGCCCTTACTAGATGAGTAATCAAATTTATAATATTTGTATTGTGTATAATTTTTCCATCTACTGTTAGCTCTTTATCAAGTGTCCAGTATATTTCTCCATGATTATGCTGGATAAAGTTTAAAATTTTCTTTGGGATATTTTTGTATTTCACTGGTGCTATATTTCCTATTTCCTCTTCAATGTGTCAGCACATGTTTCCTCTTTGGGGCGGGTTTAAACATGCTCTTTTGGTGATATGCTAGTAATGGTATTATCTTCAACCGTTTCTGTAGACTGATTTTGATAATTTTCTTGTTTTGTATCCACTGTCTGCAGGATATCAGGATGTTTACTAGGATAGGAAAAGTTTACACTGAAGAATTTGTAGGTTAAAGAGATGCTTTTTCTTCGTCCGTGATATTTTTCCTTTGAAAGAATGACATACATCTGTTTATCTAGTGTAGACAATCGATCTTCAGCAAATTTTCGAAGTCTCTCTTCCGGTACGAGCATAAGTTTCTTAGAATGCTCCATTAAACAGAGAAGATTAAACCGAAAGGGCAGCGGGAATTAAGAAACTAAGGAATCCTTCTCCCTTTTGAACTAACAAATGCCTTTTTTCCTATACAAAGGAATAGATCTATCACCCAACTTCTGTACGACCGTTTTAAAAGGGGTCAAATTTGACTTCTGGGGCTTGGTCAATGGAACATTACCTTTTAAAGTGCTCATAGCACATTCTCGTATGGCCTTTATTAGAGAGTTTGGACATTTTCTCAATCTTTTTCTTACTTTTACTTTTAGTTAAAAGTTTTAAATGCCTAATATGTTGCTTAGTTGACATGTTTAAAGTGAATGTCGTATACCATACGTTTTAATCCTTTAAATACTATATCTTGACATAGAAAAAATATTGGTAAAATGAATTATTTCTAGAAGCAATTATGATCGAAGAACAAACACTGTTTTTATTCCCAGGAAAAATATTCGTACATACGCGTAATTGTTCATCAGTTTCAGGTTTCAAATCGATAAATAAATATCCGTATGGACGAATTGTTGCATCATTATAGCTTTCAAGAAAAAATTTTGATTTTGAAGGATACATTTGTCTAGCTAAACAAGAAATCTGTTGTTTGTCTCTAACGCTTTTGAAACGGCATAAATGAGAAGCATTGAAAGAAACATTTCTCATTTCTCAACCTTTATAAAAAAATGTTTTGAACAATAAAGATAACAGATATATTTTTATGATGACTTCCCTTTGTAAAAACCAAATTTGATAATTTTTTTTTATCATCACTCAATTCACTCATTGAATCATCTATTATTATAAGAACGTCTCTCATATTTTCTATATCATGGGGTATACCTTCATAAAATTCAACATCAAGTATTTCATTAAAAAGTTCTTGATAAGCACCATAAGACCAAAGGATTTTTGAAGGGATTAGTTTAATCAATTTTGTATCTATAATAAACGTTTTACAAAGTAAGATTTACCAGAATTAGATGGGCCACATATTAGCATAGAAAAGGGATGTTTCATGTAAGGAAACTCCACTGCACATGAAAAAACATCTTCAAAACTTTTATTTTATATGTACATACCTTTAAAAAGTTATCTTAGTAAATTATAAAAAATACAAAAAAAAAAAAAAAAAAAAA
>BMAV01027296.1:237687-269837 GCA_019973955.1 Trichonephila inaurata madagascariensis
AAGGTAATGATAGAGATAAAAGAAATACTAGAGATTTATGGTAGTAACATATGAGATTTCTCGATTAGATTCTGTCTCAATGTTGACTAGATATTCTGCATTGATTATACTAAAATGTGTATTTTTTCATAATTATAAATAATTATTTTTCTTTGTACTGGCAAAAAATTAAAACTATGTTTAATTTGATACCTGTGTCTCGTATTTGTAAAAATAATATAATTTAGCTTCGAATTTAAATAATAATTCTTTGCTTTGAAAAAAGGAAAAAAAACCTTGAAATTTAACTTTTTTGACATACACACAAAGTTTTTTTTTTTTTATCTGATTTTGCGATAAAAAAGTTAAAAATGTGAATTCGAGAAGTCATTTAACCTACCCCTCAAATTACACTGGTAATACTTTCAGAAAACATCAGCATTAAAAAAAAAAAGTCGAATGTCAGGAATACGATGTATTACTACGCGGAGTCATTTTCTGAGGAGAATTGTATCGCGCACACACATATGGTTACTACAAACCGGTTCCTTTCAAGGATATGCCTTGGCAATCGAACTTCGGCTCGAAAAGAGGATTTGGCGGTGGAAAATCCCAGCCCACGTTAGTGAAGTTTTCCCATATATATATATATATATATATAATCTACAGAAAAATATACAATGATAAATTTAAAGCAAAAAGTTAATTAACTTTACTCACAGTTAATAGAATGATGTCCTAAAGCCAAAGTATTTATTTTATTATTTAGCAAGAACCTTTTTTCATCACGAACAGGAAGGGCAAGCTTGTTGAGTGAGTCACACTGTAAATATTATGATTTACACATCTAACTAAATTCACATTGGGGTATACAAATTAATGTCTTCTAGTAGGTGTGGCGTGCCTCGTCACCCACCTAATTCCTCTTAACTGGAACCAACCGGCTAGAGGAGAAGTGAACTGATATGAACGGACACTTGCTCTAGCTTCTCTCTATCTCGCACGAGGAAAGACGTGCTTTTCCCTTTATTCAATTTCCATGTTTCAACCTAAGTAATTAGTAATTCTTATAATATTCTATAATGCTGTAAATTAAAAATATGTTTAACCTTTTTATCATTCATTTTTACTATTTATATGGCGTGGAATAAACCTTAAATATATTCTCACTTCACGCCATAGTAGGCATCTACGGTAATCTTCAAAATCAATTTTTTTTTCTGCAAAGTTGATTTCTTTACACATTTAAGTTTTTTTACCAAATGCCAGCCTTCTACTCTAAAGGTATACATTTTCGAACGTAAACCTATAAATTCAGTCATCACTTTCACTTTTTTCACAGAATGAATTATTATTATTGTTTTCATTATTTTTCATGTTTGGCCCCCCCCCCGCAGACACAGATAATATTATAATGTTTATATAATATAAAAATGCAATGATCAAATAATGTTTAAAATATTACAGTTGCCATTTTCTTGAAAATTACGGTGTTCCTTTTGACTTGATCTTTCGTTACTCATTGAGAAGAGGTCTGTCATTTTTGATACCACTAGATATTATTACATTTTATATTATAAATGAAACTGTCAGTATCAGTATATAGCAGTATTAAATTTTTTCCGTAGAGTGCTTTCATCTTATAATGAAAATCATACATTAAAGTCTTGGAAATATCCAGTATCGACATAACCACAACAATAGGTTTATTCAATGTGAGTAAAGTTCTACCCATATGGAAAACAGCTAAGTTTTCGCAGTAGGTTTTGCTATTAATCATTTTGCCTTTTTCCATTACTGCAGAGACGAATATCAAAACGTTTCCGTATGTTTTCCATCGTTTTCTTGAAGATGGCGTTATTTATGAATTTGTAAAAATTTTTCTCATTCATTTTTAGCTTCAGTACGGAACTGTGTGTTTATTTTCATGTACGGTTGAAGCCACGATTTCTGATGGAACTCAAAAATTTTATGTATCTGATTCATTTATTCTAATTAAAATTTGCTTCTAATGACGTAATTAAAAATCAGAAAATATTAATTCTACCCATTTTTAATTAAAGCTATATAAGAATATAGCTCGTTATCTCTAAAAACGTGCATTTCCACTACCCATATCTTATCGGTACAGAGTCCCGAAACCCTTATCAGTCAGTAGGGGGGGATACTATCCTCCCTGTCCAGACCCAAGGGGGAGCACTGGTAAATGAATGATGGCATGCGATTCGTTGTGCATTTTTTTAGAAGTTTCCACATTGCTTCAGGAGCAAATACATATCTCGGATTCAAAAAGGTCTGTATCTCATCTCATGTAATTAATCCTTGACCATTGTCCTCGAAGATAACCTTCGCACAGTCGTTACCTTTATAAACGTACTTGAAAATAGACTTGATCGAACTGTAGATTTCAACATTAATATGGGCATTATATATTTCTTGGTGAGGTATGCATTATATGGCATAGTCCTCCTATTATCTACAACATTGCCATTTATAATAATATGATTTACATTATCACAACGCCCATACATAGGATAACCATTAATGTTCTGAGCTATTTCTCTAAATTGTTTGGTGGTATCTCTTTGTGCAAATACCATCAACCATACATGGAGAATTCGGATTCAGCGCACCATATGGTCCATGAATCATTGTAGACTGGACAATTTTCGTGCAATCGAGGATCCAATGTCTTGTCCGGTAGTTCTGCTGAGATTATCCGATCAATACTCTCCGGGTCTCTTATTTTATCTTCTGCTAATATCAGCAGTAGTTGCATGTGTTGTAATCCTCTCTTTTGAAGCCCTAAGGCATGAATGTCTGTCACTAAGCGACCGAAAACACCATATTTTTTCAAATCTTGCAACAGTGCTTTCTACTTGTTGCCAAAAAGTCTAGCAACTAAATCGGGACGATCATGAGGCTTTTTTTAGGAAAAAGGTTGTCTTTTTATCTCTTTTCATGTAGGGTTGCAAGTGTGTCAAAAACAAGTTTGGCTTACCAAAATCTCTTACAACCGACATAGCATCCTGAAAGTTCTGTTGAATAATGTGAAGATTTAATTATAACAGTGCAATCAGTTTTAACCTGTACTAAATAACTAAAAGAGAAAACTTCCTTAAAATATCTATTCCTGATAAATGATTTACAAAAAAACAATGCTGATTTATTTAAAATAAAGAAATATTAATTTAAATCAATAAAAACTCATTTATATGATGTAACGTGTAACAAAAAACAAAGCACAATCCTAATTTTAACAATTTCCTTATTAGAAACTTAAATAGTAAAATGAACTTGGTTAATACAACGTAAGAATGATAAAATATTAATTTATAAATAATACTAATTGATATTACAAAATAATGCAAAACGAATAGAAATAGTAATGATATTAATTTATAAGTAATACTAGTTTTTGCTGTAAAATAACCAGTTAAAAAAATGCTGAACTAGAAAATATAATAATATTAATTTATATTATAATAAAATAAGCAATTTTATAAATCATACAACTTGAGATCGCAAAGATTTAAAGATTCATCAGTACTACTCAAGCACAGATAGAAAAGACTTAATTTTTCAAAAAGACAGGAAATAAAATCTGAAGTGTTGCACAGCTACAAATGAATATTTTACTTCAATTATATATATAATTAATTGCTGATCAGTCAGAATGGCACTAAAAATCTAATCTAGTTTCATCTACCAGAAAACGGACAATGAATGATTTTATTACTTAAAAAATTTTTTTTATTTATGATTTATGAAAAACACAATACTGCTTTAATGTGTAAAAAGATTTTAATTTAAACCAAGTATCGTTAAGTAATGAAAGAACACCAACTTACGTCGAAAACCGGTTTTTAACACCAACTTACGTCGTTTTCTTAACAATAACTTTGTTACAACAATGCAGGCGAATGTTGAGTTGAATGTTTTAACTACTTACAGTATTGGAATTTAAGTGGACAAAATGGATTTCTTGCATTATTTACCATCTTTTGGTATCTTGATGCGTTTCTTCGTTCAACGGTTCGTGAGAAGATAGCCTCACATAGATACATACGTTTGTTTACCTTCGGATTTTAATAGTGTAGATTTTATTTCATTTTCTTTTGAGCTTGAACCTTTTAAATATAATTTTGCTTCAATTTAAAAAAAATTGCAGTAAGAGTATGGAAATGGGGATGTACAAATTCGTTTCAGTATTTGGGAAAATAGGAAGAGCCTTAAAAAAAGAATAAATAAGTATAGTAGATTAATTAGTTTAAAATGAGTTTTTAATATATAGTTAATATAGAAACATGAAAGTTTATGTTTTTAATATACTATTTTCATTAAATTGATTTTTAAAGTATCATGTAGAATTAAAATATTCTTTAAAGTAGATTATGATGGGAAAAATATATGAATGTTTATTCTTTTTTAAAAATTGCATGTTTGCAAAAGAAATCAGTTGTATCAAAAGCTTTTATGCAGACACTTTCGAAACGATCTGTGAAGGACAAAAGAAGGTATTGGAAATAACGAAATAACCCAAGTATAAAACATAGTTCAATGAGAAAACCTTGTAGTTTCGTTTCGAACCACTAGTCAAATGTAACGAATTGTGTGTGTGTTTTTATCGTTGGTTTTCACTTATTCAACTGCTTCGATATTTAATTCATGCGTTAAACTTATTACCCCCCCCCCGCCCCGTTTGTTGCTTTGCTCAAATACGTTATAGATACCGTAAATCTTGTGAATTTCACATTTTTTTTCGTTGTCGGTTTTCGATTGTATGTAAATACAGTAATTCTGAGTGAACTCTATGCTGGGAAAACCTTAAGCCTATTCTATAGTCGGAAATTCGCGTCTTATATGGTTTGTGTGGGCTGCAATGGATATTTTAAGCCATATTAATGCTGAAAGTATTTCGTATTTTACCTTTACCCGTCCAAGAGGTTGGCAACTTATACCTGATTTAGGTATGGTAAATTAAAGTGTTTCGCAGGAGTTTTGTTTTCACGTTTTAATGTGTTCATTATTTTTAGTTTGAGGATTTTCATTCAAATTATAGTAAATTTCTATTTTACAAATTCTGTCAAACTACTTTTAGAAAATCGTTATCAGACTCTGAACAAATACCTTTTGATTAGTGTTTTGTTGTTTAATGCATAATTTTCTCAAAAAGGTGCATGCCAAGTCTGATTTCGACTGATATAACATTTATTCAGTGTATTTCTTAAATAAAAACATTTGGAAGAATAAATTTTGTATATAATACTTACAATATATATATTAATGTTAAGTTGAAATAATAATTTTATAGCCCCGTGTTGAGCAAGTATTAAAACTTTATAATGAATAAATTCTAATATTTTGAGATAAAAAGTAAAAGGAAGCATTTCTATATTTTCTCTTAAAAGTTTGATGTCATGTTTGTAATGACTTTTAGAGCAACATTATGTATAATGTTGCGCGTTGAAAGTCCATATTCTCTACGTATAAAAGTATATCGAAAAATTGTATTTTGACATACTTGAAAAAATAGTATTTATTTTTAAATTTGTTTCTGATGAGAGAATAGTTTTTCGTATCAGAAAAGTAATGTAATTGTTCAGATGAATTCTCCAATTTTTGTTTTTTGAATGATGTTTGATTGTTAGGAAGAATCTTTTTTGGGGGTGGGGGATATTACATTTTTTGATTCATTTTGAATTATATTCGACAGTAAAATTTTAGTGAATATTCTTTATTTCTAGGCTGTTTAATGGGTATTTATCAAAAATGTTCTTTCAGTTTTATCATACCGTAATCAATTCGTGTGTGAGAGTTTAGATTAATAAAGCAAAGTTATTAATAAGATTTTAGAAAGCAAAAGCTTTTAATTGGGTTTTGTATATTTTTGTCTAGTTATTTAATTTCTGTCTGGCCTTGTAACATCGATATTGAAGAGAGATATACCACCTTTTTAATTATAAATAATACGTATCTGAATGTCAAAAAAGGTTAAAACTGGTTCTTTTGTGTTCTTAAGTGATTATTATTTTATTTATTTATTTTTGCTGCGTTTCTTTTTCGTGCTATAGCCGATTTTTTCATAATTCAGTTGACCTGCTAACATGATATGACTCATTTTCGAATGTAGAGTTATCAATTTTTATTTTAGTACTAAATAATGATATGCGTTTTGTTTTACATTTGGATAAGTAAATATATTGCATATTTTGTTGAATAAATTCTGTATTGTTCTTCTGTAAAATTGTTTAATTTTATTGTGTAGAAATATTTTTCTTCCCTTCCGTTTAACTTATATCATCTACCATAGAATAGTCCTATATGCTTATTAATCAATACTGTATATTTGAAATTGAATTTATTTGTAAATTTTTTTAGTCTTTTTCTAAACATTTTTTAAAATTCGTTTTATTTTCATGCATGATCCAGCCAAGGCTTTGTGTCGAACAGGAATATCGCTTTTAAAATCTATTGTAACTTTTTCAGAATAGAGGGGATTTACAACACCTCCTCATAATTGACTCAAAAAATTACATAAAATAAATAATATGCCCTAGAAGTGTTTATAACATTTTTAAAAACTGTCAAAATAAGTCCGAAAAATCCACTTAATTTTATTTAGTATATCCCATAATTACTAAGTATGTTTTTTCCCAGTTTGTGTTCTATAATCTAGTTCGCATATCAATTGACAATGACCACGATTCGTTAATTAAAAAGTTGAATGATTCATTTATTAAAGTTAAATTTTTGTTTAAAAATGCCATATATAATCGGTATCCACGACTGATGCCTTAATTGGTAGTGAATATCTCAACATTTGCGACGCCGTTGGCTGAGTAAGAATTTCTTTCTTGTCACGCTTTTTAAACGCTAAATCAATTTTTTCCAAGTCTTCTAACAGAAAAAGCTCTCTCCACTTCCCCGTTATATTTCTGTAATCAACTACCGTAACATTTGAACGAACAGCAATCTAAAATATTTGACTTAAGCGTTTTCTGTCTTGATTTTTCTATCGTAATCTTCCATGTGATTGGAGCTCTTTCCGACTTGTATGTCAAATTATCTATATATATCGGCTAATGAAAATAAGCGGTATTGATCATAAACCACATGAAAAACTTCATATAAAAATTAAAACAAAATCACTTTTAATGCCATAAATATTATTGTAGTCTAGCCACAAATGCTTTTATATCTTGAAGATTTATCGAACTTCGGGATTTTAATAAAGTTTATATTTTTTTGTCCTTAAAATTTATTTCTCTATTCCAGGGTTGGCGAACCTTTATGGATCAACGTGCCATCAAGTACTTTTTAACTTGTGATTATTGGGAACATAATAATAACTAAATACTAGCAACTCAAAACTCTGTATTTACTACAAAAAAAAAAAAAAATTCATTTTGCACTGTGTTGTTGTAAATGCTTTAGTTATACGTGTAATTCAAATTAACCCTTTATCTACCGCATTATGATTTACTGCAGTTTTTTTGATTAAATTTTTTTTTTTTTTGAATCACTACATTGAAAATTAAAGGATATACATAAACAAAATACTCAACTTTGGGAAATTTAATCCGTTAGAGCTAATTAATTAATTAAAGATATCCAACTGTAAAATTAATTATACACACTGTTCACATAAAATAAATAGTAAAATTGTTTTCTAAGGTCTTAATATTACCATACAAAAAAATAAGACGCTTACCTTTTAACATTAACTATTTTTTCGGAACAAAAATGACAATCTTCGCAATCCGCTGAAAACGCAATTTCTGCTATAAAACTATTCGCCTTCCCCGCTAAAATACTCATTACAGAACCCGTGCTGCCATATATCTTGGAAGAGTGGATTTAAAAGAATATTCCTGCTAAGTATCGTCAGAGTATTCGTAAAAATGGTTATTCTATGTAATTTTAAAGTGAGTGGTACTTATAAGTATCGCGTCGGTAGATAAAGGGTTAAAGTAACATTAGTGTAACTTCTGTTGTTGCCGATTAGATGACAAATAACTTCTGTTAGGATTGTTAGACAATAACAAACGAGTGTGTTCCCCGCCGCCTCGCGCACCATGACCAATAACTCGCGTTTGTTCGTAATGCTTCATAGTGAACTTTGTTATTTTGAGCTAAAATGCAAACCGTTTTGGTCGGTGGCGTGCCCAAAATGTTGTGTCGCGTGCCATCAATGGTACGCGTGCCACTGGTTCGCCATCCCTGCTCTATTCAAATGTTTTTAAAATTCTTTTTCCGAAAGCACTATTAAATTTCTCTGAATATTATAACGTAAGTAATATGTTTTAATGCACGAAATGAGAGATGCCATTGAAAGTGTTAAACCGATGTTAAACAAACTTTTTATGTATATGTTACCTTTAAAGTGTATAATTCAGTTATTTCATGGAATAACTAGATATTTTATGAAATAAGTCAGTTAAAGTATATAATAGATGGAAAATTTCATACTTTACCTACTTCTATGAAATAATTAATGATAGACCCTTAAAGAGTGAAAAATAAAAAATTTCTAAGTTATTTTATAAATTAATTGATCATAAATAGCTAAAATCTCTCGAAAAATACATTTTCACCCTATTGGGAATCATTAATTGATGAATAATAAGAAAAAGATTTAATTTATTATTGCTCCTGTTGCTAACGTTAGTTAAACAGAAAAGGGAAAAAAAGAATATGTTACGGAAATAGTTATATATTTAAATATTATATACAAAAAAAGTACATGTTGGGAAGAAAAACTGCTGCTTCATAAAAACATTGTATAGACTCTTTCAAACAAAAATGTAAGAGAATATTAATTTAAATTTTATGAGAGAAATGCCTTTATTTTACTTTTCATTATTTATTAGAGCGAGGATTGCTGTAATTACTTTTTGAAACAAGCACACTTTTTACTATTTCACATTTTTTACACGAGCATTTTTTAAATCCTTGTGTCCAGTGCCGTAAATTTGAGCTGTTGCAACAGATGGAAGCGTTGTGTCAATATTCGGAACTTCAACGGAAATTGATTCTCGCTCACATATGCTGAACTGAGATCTAGAGAACAATTGTTTTATTCGGCCATCTCTCTCTTGTTCCTAATCAGAAAAATCCTTCCCCAGAGTAGCTTATAAGCGCTTCAAAACTGCTAAAACTGGTTCAAAAACCTTTCGAGTGCCGTGTTTCATATTTTAACGATCGAGCAATTCGTTATATTCTATAGAATATACCTAGTTAAATCGTAGAATTCAATAATTGTATGTACTTTAGCGGACTTAACTAGTTATTTCATGAAATACCTAGTTATTCTATGAAATAACGGATTTCACTCTTTAACAGTAACATATATATTTTTTACTTAACATTCCAGCATCAGCGAGGGCCGAGTTTTTTAGTAATCTTGAAGAACTAAAGTTACCATTCTATTTAATATAGCTCTTTATTTATATATACCTGGTCGTGCCACAAGATCTGATATCATTATAAAGGAGTTTAAATAAATAAAAAAAATACTTTGTAACGAAATGTAAAAGTAAATATTTTAGTTTTAATTTACATTTAAATTTAATATTACGCACCTTTCATTCAAATGGCCACTTCTATCGAGGCACGTGCGAATTGAAATCGTTGCTTTCCTTCTAGAACGTTTTAGACTGTTCATATTGGGATACCGTTTCTGGCTCACCTTTTTTCAATACTGATCACATTTTATAGTCTGGATTTAAATTTCGGCGGCTGGAAGGTCAATCTTTTTGTTCTATGAAGTTCGGCACCTTCTCTTTCAAACACTGCTGGGTCGTCTTCGCCTGATGAGCAGGAGCAGTCCTGTCGAAAAGTCCAGACGTTTCCATTGAACAGGTTTAAGTTCTCATTTTTGGTTCTAACATAGTGTCTTGATAATCTTTATCGTAGTTATCGCTCCTTTCTCGTAAAAATTAATCTCTGAGACGCTTTCATACCTGACATCCAACAAATTCTTGAGGAAGCCAGATGATAAGCTCTCTGCAAGCATTTTTTCTTCTCTTTAGCTTTTTGAACATTCCTTATGTATACACAGTCATTCTGACGGTTGAAAGATTTTTCAACATCAAAAATTTTCTCGTCGGTATGCAGAATTCGTCTGTAGCCGTTATAAGCATGATGCCTCAACACTGCTTTTGCTTCCAGGTACCTTTGGCGCTTTAATTCCTATGCAAGAAACGGCCAGATATTTTTCGGTAACTCTTGCTCTAATGTCTTCGTTTTTTATGCGACACGTTGTTCTTATTGACACAATCATCTGTTTAATTAGAAGAATCTTCTTTCGTCAATGATTTTGATAGTTCTCACCCTGACTGTGCTTTGACGAGAGCTGGTGTTCCATAAATGAATAAGCTTTTGCTGTCTAAATGTTTAAAAGCCTTAAATCTCCAACGGGCTCCTTTTTATGCAGAAAAATATCTGCTGCACTCTTCTGTTAAAGCTCTAATTTAGAATAACCAGCTTAAAAGTCTGCACTTTTTTGAAAAATATTACGAACGATTTTCAACTACGAAATTTAAAATCGTCTGCTGCGTTTGAGTCACAGCAGACGCGCGCGCGATATCAAATTTTTGTATCGGAACTTAGGGTACAACTAGGTATATATACATTTATACACAGATTGGCTTCCAGAAGTTAAGTTACATGTTTTTCGGAACATTATTAAAAAAATATAAAAATAAAATTTCTTGTTTATATAAATGATTGTCACGAACTCTTTAAGAAAACTTATGCTGAAAATGATAGCTACTAGTTTTATTTTAACTCTTATATAAGAATGGAAGAAAACTGCTAAAATAAAACTTTCACAACTTCGCTCGCATGTTTTATACATGATTACTGATCTTCAGTAGTTACTGACAATCTCATCAACAACAACTATGGAGTCTAGAGTCTCTTCAGAATTTAGCATTGTTTAGAAAAAGTTGCTTACTCTATTCATTAAGATGTTGGTTGGTCGAATGGACGGAAATGTGGTTGTTACAAGCTGATAATTATTAGATATCTCAATGTGTTTCGCATTACAATTCAACAACTATAGGATCAGCTTAAATTCAGTGTCTAAATCGATCATGACCTACAACACCCTATAACCATTTCCTAGCTCTTTTGGTCTGATGAATGAGAAGCGCTAATGTGCTGCGTCTCGTTGCAGGTCATTTTGTCGTTTGAGGAACAAGAATCTCCGCTAATATGAAGACGCCTTCACGTTGTAGATTTCTATGAAAAACATCTATTTGTGTGTATCCCCGTGAACCGACGACAGAGATATATTACAACGATTCAGAGCGTTTGCTGCTCTGAAGGGAACAATTTACCAACATGGTTGAATTGATGTAACGAATCCAACATTGTTACAGAGGCTTTGGAATCATAGTTCATAGTCTCAGTGGCCATAATGACCTGCAATTGTTCTATGAAATAATTCTGATTTGTGTGACATATCGGAATGAGATCCTTGATCGATATGTCGCTATTATTGGTAATGAGTTGTGTGTTTCTTGATATTGCGCGATTTAACCGAGCTGTGCTTGTTGAGGCCTATCTCGAGGATCGCGGTTTTTAGCGAATGGAATGGCCAGATCAATCTCCAGACCTGAATCCGATAGAGTAGCTCTTCTTAAACTGTAATCCGCAGACCCCTGGAGGTCTCCAGCGCCTTTCTAGGGGGTCCACGAAGGTCTCTCGTTTAATGTTTTAAAATAGTTAACGAGAATAACTGTCGCCCAACCGGTATAGTGGTTAGCGATGCTGACTGAGGTGCCGTAGGGACTGGGTTCGAATCCCGGAGAAGACATGGATGTTTGTAAATGTATAGTGCCTTTGCGGCATGGGGGTACTCTAAATAGCCGTCAAACCGCAAGTCCTCTCGTGTGGTTGGTGGAAGGGGAAGAGAGGTGGGAGGCCCCTGACCACCTCCAGGGTTTTCTCCCTCTAAATTGGGATGGAACCGAGCCAAATCGTACTGCCACCTGCATGGTGCTCAAAGTTTAAGGCTAACGACAGGCGTAAAAGTTCTAGCCCTTAGCCGCGATGAATTTCGTGGGCTTCGATCTGACTTCGTCAGGCAGGTGGCATTAGTCACAACAACAGTTAACGAGAATAACTCCTTTCCAAACTCTTTTGGGGTCACTCACAGGAAAATTTTTCCGAGTTCACGAAAGCTCTGATGCCTTTTGAAACTACTTATTTTTGTGAAAAAACATTTTCCGCTCTTTTCTTTTACTAAAAAATAAGTACAGAAGCCGTATGGAAAGCGTGGAACTGGAATTGTGAGACTGCAAATTTCAAATATTATTCTTGATATAACAGCACTTGTACAAGAAATGCAACACCATCTTTCTCATAAAATTTTTTAATACAGTTAAATACATTTACTTATTTGAAATTAGTATTTTATAATATATTTTTATTTAAATTAATTAATTTACCTACTATATACGTAGGATTATCATCAGTCAAAACAAAAAAAAAAAACAAGGGCTTTGGGGAGGGGTTCGGGTCCATGCCCCCCCCCCCCTCTCTCTTGTGTGTGCGCCACTGATCCTCTGTTACAAATTTATTTCTTTTATCGTGACATGCATAGTTCGTAAGATATCGAACTGACGTAGTCATTTAATTTTTTACAGTCTTCGATTATTGGAATTTTTGTTCGATCAGATTGGGAAATCCGTGTTTGTTACGTCTTGTTTATATCAATTTTCTGTTGAATGAGCTGGCAGAGAATTTTTTTAGTCTACGTAAAATAGTATACTGGCTGTGGTAATTGATACTCTCTCTCTCTCAAGATATTATCAAATACAGTGCTAAAGCTAAACATATAATTTGCTGTAATGAATCAAAATAAAGCTGGACTGGAAAACTAGGAAATTTAGTTTTATGCGTAAGAAGTATGAAAGTTTTTTTTTATGAAGATGATGAATTACTCTTCGGGCTCTTTTTGAAATGCATATTAGTTTTTGTAGTTAGAATTTATTATTTTAAAATGAAACCAAATCTATACATGTGTTATTTTTTAAGTTTGCTTTTGTGATTTATGTATTCTTTTATTTTCGTTTAATTAAACTTGTTTTAATTAGAAAAGAAAATTTTGAACAAATTATTATAAAATGACTTTATATAGTTATGTTTTTAGAAAATAAATAGCTCATTTGTTATAAAATTAAGAGAAGGAAATGTGATTTCACTACTGACACTCGTTGGGACTCGTAAGTCAAATAAGCGAAGCGGGTTTTTTTTTAAAATTTATTTAAAATGAAGGGTAGCACTCCGAATGAAATTTTATCGGGTTTTGCATTAAATAGTAAATTTTGAAAAAATTACTCTTTTTTTTTTTTCAATTATCAAGGTTCTTTATATTCAAAATAACGCGAAAAAATATTTTTTATTCCAATCATTAATGTGATGTGTGTTTTCTCCCCTATTTCCTCGAATTGTAATTATTGCTCAGCTTTGTCGCAATTCAGCAAGTTCCAGATTTTGAAATAAACATGAAATTCTACATTTTTTACAAAACTGGGGAAGGTTTGTTTGTTTTTTAATTTGTAAGATCATTTTGCATATTTATTTCTCAATGAGAAAAACTTTTTTTTTACATTAAAAAAATATTACATTAAAAACTCCTTGGTGCTTTAGTATTATTTTCCTGTCATTTGATTTTGATAAATGTTTCAGTATTCCCCATATATACTATTTTGACCTTACAAAACGAATTATAAGAAATGTTTTATTGTATTTAAGATCGATACTACTGTCTTATATATAAACTTTTGTCTAGTAGTTTCAAGTTCCTATCTTGAAATTGCCCATGTAGTAACTACCCGTTTATATTTACAAAAGTGTATATTAATGGATTCAACTAGTTAGTTATCATGTAGTGTAATAACGATTGATGAAGATCTTTTTTAGATTGAGTTTCCTATAAATTTCAATAGCACCATGATTGCATTTGCATTTTGGGAATTTAAAGTTATACAAATGCATTGATAGTTCTTAGTAAATACATAAATAGAAATAGAAAATTTGTTGTGTAATTATATTGATTTCAGAAGAAATATTTGTTAAAAAAAAACTTATAGGTTGTGTAAAATATTGCGGTGGCTCAAAAAATATTTTTTCGTCTTTTCACAGAATGTGAGAATATACGGTTTTAAATATATTTAATTGACTGTAAAACTACAAAGTATCATTATTTTGTGTTGGGGAAATATGCATTCTAACATTTTTGAATAAATATTGTGATTAAACACCTTTTTATACAAATAATATCGGAGACATATTGTATTTCCTTTTTTTGGAAACTTCGGTCTAGAAAATAAAATGTGTGAAAAAACTATGTAAGATATATACATCATTATACTCTTTGTTAATAATATTGGGTATCATTAATTAATACTCATTATTAATGTGTGTATAAATAATAAAGGATAATCCTTATAGGCTTGAGAGTAAAATATATTAGATTAAGTCGCGTCCCCATTTTGTACTTTTTTTAGTGTTTAAAAATTCAGAGATAATTAAATTTTTTGATAAATAGATCGAAAAGATTCTTCTAGGGCAGGAGTGGCGAACCTTTATGGATGAACGTGCCATTTTTTATAAAGAAATGCTTAAGGAGGTATAGACGTGCCGTCAAATAATTTTGACTTGTGATTATTGGGAAAATAATAAAACTAACAACACAAAACTCTTTATTTACCTAAGAAAAAGACGTTTTGTATTTTATAGTAGTAAATCTTTTAGTTAAACGTGTAATTCAAATTATATAAAGTAACATTAGTGTGATTTCTGCTGTTGCAGATTAGAAGACAAATTATATTAGAATTGGGTAAGATGTTACTTTTAGCATAATGCATGTTGAATTGGAGTCATCTGCTAAATGGTTTCTAAGCGAGTCTTTAATGTTATTCATCCCTGAAAATAATGATTCGTAGGCATAGGTCGATAAAAATATGGTTAAAATAGCATGAGCCTGCCTCTTCAAACAGTTAAACGTATCTGGAATCAAATTTAACGTTTCCAAAATTTCGTTACTGGCATTTTAACTTATATTGCCTGGTTATCTTTCTGTTTCAATCAATTCTTTTTCCTTGTTTCAATAAATTTTTGAATCCATATTGAACTAGACTAGAAATCAATAAGTTACATTTCAAATTCTATTTCCAACCAATCGAATTGCAGCAAGTTTAGTTTATAAAATGATGTCACATCAGGGTACATGATAAACTTGAGTTTCTGATAATTCTTTGAACTGAGAAAAATCTTCCTGAAAATTCCTTTATTAAAGAATCAATCGCGGTTGATCGGTGGCGTGCCCAAATTATTATGTCGCGTGCCATCAATGGCACGCGTGCCAATGTTTCGCCATCCCTGTTCTGGGAAAATGAACACAAAAATTCTAATTTTTTTCTTTCCTTCTAAAATTCTTATGCACATCGCAGGAATAAGTTTAACATTCTATAAAATTACTATAGTGCTTTTAATGGGGATAATTTAACAATGAATCATTTAATTGCGTAAAATATACATTCCCTTTTTATGGCTCATGTATCTGCAATGTACTTTATAAATCATAAACTAGGTTTTTTTTTATCCCATTATTTCCCTTTCAGAATTATCATCATGCTAAAGTATTTCCTTCTCTATAAATAGTACATTTTTTGGAACTTTCATTTTGCATTCGTCAAATGAAATGCTCTATCGGGAGTAACTTTTAATTAGAAGTTATGCCGTGCCATTTTCTGGGTGATTTGAACAGTGAACTATTTTTAACATTCACCCCTCATTCTCGTGCATTTAAAAAGAAATGTGCGCGTTTACAAACGTTTGAAAGTTTCAAAATTTTGACTGTAAATTATTTTTAGCAGTAATTTAGCGTTATCTATTTCTATAATTACATTTCAAATCACTGCCAACCATACTAATTTTAAAAATGATTTTGATTTCATCGAAATTATATTATCTATGCTGCATTCACATCTTTAATTATTTTTTCACAATGTCTGAAAGATTTTGTTCAATTTGTTAGTTCCTAAGACACCTTTTGGCCGTAATAAATTCAATCATGTTAGCCGTAGTATGAGATTTGCTATTGAAGAATAGTAAATTTGGCTTGAAATGTATTATAGAGGCCTCAAATTCAACGAGGTGTCAATCTAGTAGCTCAGATGTCGCGTTAGGGATTCAAAACGATCTTTAAAGGCCCTCCGTGTCGGTTGTTTATTTAAATTATAATATGTAGAGTACAATCCTCAGAGGCATGAAATAACTCTTCATTGGGCGTCACCTCATTCATTATCCTTACCTCTAATAATTGATGCGTTTATTCACATGGTTACATTTGAGCACATTTAGAGGTAAAACTACATTTGTTTTTCCTGCTACTTTATTTTGATAAGTATTGTCTGGTAAAACAGAAACGAAAGTCCATGTTGAAATACATTGATTTCTCATTTTTGCGCCAAGTTACTCAATTTATCGAACAAAGTTCATGAATTTTGTATACGAAATAAAGTTCATAGACAAGGCTGGTTTCAATTTTATTTAAAGCATTGATATTTTTCTCCTTGACATACATGCAAAGTAACAATTTTTTTTCTCATGATGATTTATTTCCTCTGTTGTAATTAAGTAGTTCTAGGAATATTTTTAGTTTTTCTATGTTTCACTCCTTTTTTCTGATTTTAAAGTTACATCTCTTTTTAGCATGAATTTTTATATGTAATAAATTTCATGAATGATTTTTCCCCCAAGCTTTTTTAACGTAGAAGTTGAAAAAAGTTTTGCGCCCAAACAATAATTTTCTTATCTTTTCTTTTTTTCAATGTTATATTTCTCTATTATTGACCAGAAAGCTCTCCTAATGTTTTTGCTACTTTTATGTTCTAGAGAGAGTTAAAAGATGCCGTTATCATTTTTTCTCCTGCGAATTTTGCATTTTATCTCTAAGTAACAATAAAATGCGTTGCTTTTATATTTAGTGCCGTTTCTAAATTCGAAGATACCGCTGTCTCCAGTTATGTATATAGAGAGAGCGTTGTAAAATGATTATCATGTTTTTTAAAGTATATGTTGTTGGGACGACCTAAAAAACTTTACCGGTTTGTTAAAGGTGTTAAATTGTGTGTAATCCCTCTTGTTTGATTGTATTTTCTTTTTGACGCTGAAAGGTAAATAATGCGGGTGACAGTGTTGGATGAATGAAAGATGTTGTTGTCTAAATATTATTTTCTGTATTGCACATGTTCGAAGATTAATTATGAAGTGTTCTCCGATTTCTTGTAATCCCTCGAACTATTTGTCTCCCAATTAAATTACCAGTTATGTTATTGTGTGTGTGTGTGAAAATTAAAATAGAACATTAGTACATAATTACGAAACTCTTCGCTGATGAAATATTTGTTTAAAAATTGTAGATTGTCATGTTTAGAGGTGGTAGATCTCGTCAATTTTTTATTATAAATTATTCGTAAAAATATTGAAGTTTTTTTTTTAATTATCAAATATTTTATTCTGATTTATTCAAAAAGGAATCATTACTATGAAAAAATTTAAGATGTTAAAATAATCTATCGTGATCTAATCAAAAAGAAGTGAGATTAGTTCTTTAAGAGTTGGATTTTAGTTATTTTAGTTCACTTACAAGGGTAGTGAACTAAAATACTACTAAGGAAATTCATTTGGGGACGAGACTTTGTGTAATAGTAGTACTCCTTTAGGGTGCTTAACCCTCAATGTAATTCCGCCGAATGACCAGTCAATTCGGAGAAAAAAGCCTTCAAAATGCTTACTTAGCTTGTATACAATTAAGTTTTAATTAGCGTCTGCGATACAGTGACATAGTTGGTAGAGTACCTGTCTACCACGCTACTGGCCAAGGTTCGAGTCGCGCGATCGTTTTTTTTAATTTATTGATTACTTTTACAATTAAGTAAATTTATTTAAAAAAGACTTATTAAATATTTTATATAATTATAAAATAATTAAATTAGTAATATATAATATTTTTTATTTATAATATATTGTATTTCACATTATAAAACTGTTTGTAACTACTTTTATATAAAATAACATTTAGTAATTATTAATAATTATATTTATATAAAATATAATATCAACATTTATATAATAACAGTAATTATTTTACTTTAAAAAAATAGTTATCTAAAATATCATTTAATGTTTAATAAATCTTTTTTAAATAAATTTATTTAATTGCAAAAATAATGAAATGAGTTTAAAAATTAAAACAAAAAAACCGATCGCACGACTCGAACCTTGGCCGGCAGCGTAGTAGACAGATGCTCTACCACCTGTGCCATTGCATTTCTGACCCGAATTAAAACTTAATTGGATAATTGAATTTCGAAGTCTATTTTCTCCGAATTGCCTTGCCATTCGGCGGAATTACATTGAGGGTTGAACACCCTAAAGGAGTACTACTATTACACCAAGTCTCGTCCCCAAATGAATTTCCTTAGTCGTTCCCTCTCCTTGTTAGTTAAAAGATTTTATTTAGATTACCATTACACTTCTAAAATGCCCGAAATTCCTGTTCTCAAACCCCCGACGCCTGTCTTTCTTAAAATCAAGAATAATTACCGAGAACAATTAAATAAACTAATTAAAAAATTCCCTAATCTTAAGTCGAAATCCTCAGGAAATTATATAAAGTTAAATCTAGAATGTGCCATGATGAATACAGAAATCTAATTAATTTTATGGACGAGGATAGAGACATTGAATTCTATGTTATCAAACCAAAAGAAGATAAACCCATAAAAGTAGTTGTCAAAGGTTTGCCAGGTTGTACAAAGACAGAAAAAATTATCACCGACTTAGAAAATCTTGGTTTCACTGTAACCAGTTGTGCAGCCAATTAATTTCCAAAAAAACCAAACTTAACCTCCCCTTTTATTTAATCACAATGCCCAGAAATACCTTTAATTTAACAGTTTTTGATCTTTCCCACTTGGGATTCATGCAAGTAAAGATTGAAGGGTACTCCGTTCGGAGTACAATGCAATGTTTTAATTGTAACAACTTTTTTCACACCGCTGCTAATTGTCACATGCTCCCAAGATGTCTCAAGTGCCGAAAGGATCGTCTAACTAAAAATTGCGATATTAAAGAAAGACATGATAATCCATACTGTATTAATTGTCACGTGTACGGGCATACTGCCTGTTACACAAAATGCCCTAGCTTTCCAAAGCCCGAAAAAGGTGCCCCCATGTTAAACAGAAGTAGAAAAAGTTTTTCACCAGCAACAGTGTTGAAGGAATTTCCTTCGCCAACATCGTTTCTGGTTTTTCCTATAAAAACAATGACCCCCATCCCTCTACTGATAATAACAGTAATTCGGAAAGACAAAGTTCTCCTCAAGTTATCCCCGCTACTGAAAATGAAAATAGTACCTCTGATATCCAAGACATAATAGCTCTTTTTAAAATTGTATTTAATATTTTTAAACAGTTCCCCAAGTTGAAACAAATTCTCCCCTCACTTAAGAAAACTAAAGATATTATATAAAGATCAAGCACTAATGCTAATAGAAGCGGTGCTTGACTAATTACTTATTTTATTTAATTTCCAATTCTCTAATTTTAATTTTAATTGTCAAGTCTCTATTAACTCAATAGCTTAATTTTTTTTCCTATACCGATCAGGCAATTTCATCTCTGTCCAAAAGCTCACAAACCAATTGAAATCACCATTTTAACCGTTGAAGCCTGCTAGCTCGCCATTTGTTCCTCATCGTAGTGGCCACACCTTCTCAACCCCCCAAACCAAGAACTCATTGCAATGCCCACTCAGTTCCAGATATGGGGCAGAGGAGAGTCTGCCTAGACTCCAGTCCCCAATGTAAATGTCGTAATGTCGTACAATTACACTTTGTTCCTATTTTGTGTGTCGTTAGCAGATTTCTTGATTTTTAAATTGAATGTGTAACAGTCTATTATATCGTGTTACGAATTGTATTAATCGAGTGTTATAGTTTCATTGCAATGAGGAATTTTGAGAGTAATTATCGTCATCGTTACCGAGCATTTAAAAGCAATCAGCTGATTGCCCATTAATAATCGACCGGTGAATAAAATAGGCTGTGGTTGACTACTTGCTTCTGAATTTTCACAGCCTTTTCTTCATATATCATGAATATGATATTGTATCTTGCGAAAATATCGTTTTTTTTGGGGGGGGGGGGGAAATACTTCGTATTACAAAACTCGCAATTATACCTTTGAGCTAAAATGTTCTTACCTACGAGTATTATACTTCTTCAGGCAAAAGTGTATCGGAATTTTTCCAAAAAAAATTTCTGTAAAATATGTTTAGTACCGTACAAATGTTTTTCTTACAAGGAGAGGGCACGGCTAAGGAAATTCATTTGGGGTCGAGACTTGATGTAATAGTAGTACTCCTTTAGGGTGTTCAACCCTCAATGTAATTACGTCAAATGGCTAGTCAATTCGGAGAAAAAAGCCTTCGAAATTCATGCTTAGCTTTTATACAATTAAATTTCAATTTCCTCCAACGATTTCTTAGCTTGGTTGATATATCGTCCGCATACTATGCTCGAGGTCTGGGTTCGATTCATCGGTCAGTTTTTTTTTTCATTTCATTTAATTATTTTTTAAATTAAATAAACTTATTTATGAAAGGTTTATTAAATATTGAATGATATTTTATGTAATTATTTTGTATTTTATAAAGTAAAAAAAAATACTGTAACTATATAAATATTTATATTCAATTTTATAAATATATTACATTAATAAATATTTATAATAAAATATATAATAAATATTAAATGATATTATATACATAAAAATTAGTTACAAATAGTTTTATAATGTGAAATAAAATATACTATAAATAAAATATTATATATAATATAAAATAATTTATAAAGTATATTATTATTAAATTATTTTATAATTAATATAATAAAAATGTCTTTTTTACATTTAATTAATTTAATTTTATAAAGCATTTAATAAGTCCTTTTTAAATAAATTTAAATAATTTTTAAGAGTTTATTTAAATAATTTTAAATAATAATTGTTTTAAATAATTTTAAATAATTTTTAAAAGTTTATTTAAATAATTTTAAATAATAATTGTTTTAAATAATAATTACTTTAAATAATTTTAATAATAAATGATTTAAATAAATTTATTTAATTGTTTTTACTTCATACAATACAAAATAATTACATAAAATATCATTTAATATTTAATAAACCTTTCATAAATAAGTTTATTTGATTTAAAAAATAATTAAATGAAATGAAAAAGAAATTGACCGATGAATCGAACCCAGACCTCGCGGATAGAATGCAGTCGATATATCAACCAAGCTACGAAATCGTTGGAGGAAATTGAAATTTAATTGTATAAAAGCTAAGCATGAATTTCGAAGGCTTTTTTCTCCGAATTGACTGGCCATTCGACGGAATTACATTGAGGGTTGAACACCCTAAAGGAGTACTATTATTACACCGACCCCAAATGAATTTCTTTAGTCGTGCCCTCTCCTTGTCATTAAAATTTACTGTAAACACTTTCAGAATGTTGCATTCTATTTTGTAAATGTAAACATTTCGAAATTTGTTTAAAGAGGATAAAAAGTTTATAATTGTCTCCCTCCCCTCTTTTTTTTTCTTTTATATTTTTAAAAATATTTGATTAGTCCCTTCAAGAATGAAAGAGAATGTCGAATTTCATAAAAGCTATTTAATTGGCGGCAGAATTTCGGGATCGAGTCTAGATTCTACCAAAATTACCTCATTAAATAATAGTGAAAGCTCTGTGCATGTTAAATTCAACTGACCCTACGCAGTTTAGTATCGAAATTCGGAGAGTGAGATGCCAGTGTAGGTGCGATTTTAATCAGTTGACTTTTGCTTGGTATAATAAAAGTCAATCTTCAATAACCACTTGTTCATTTCCTAGGGGCTGTAATACACACAGCTAAAACAAATTTCGACTGAATTGAAAGGAGAATATCAGCAAAAAAAATTTATTCGATTGATCTTTTAACTTAATTCGAACAAATATAAATTTTTGATTTAAACTATTCCGTACAAGTGAAAATATCTTAATCGGTATTGTGCTATTTATAATATTTCAGTAAAGCATTTTATTTCAGAACTAGAATATATTTCAGGAAAGCATTTTATTTCAGAACTAGAAATTCAAAATGTAGGCAGTGTTGAATTACTCATGTTTTGGGAAATATTGTACAAATATTAATGTCAATGCTTTTAGTTTTCTCATTCATAGAAAAGGTGGGGGCTTCGGAAATTTAGCAACATTACATTCGTATAAGATCTGTGTACATTTAATTGCCTTTCTTAGCATAAAATTTTTTTCATTTGAATACTTAATGAAAGTATATATTCTAATAAAAAAAAAAAACAGAAGTATTAGTAATTTATTTTTTCCGTGCGCAGCCCAATTTCCGTCGGAGAACAAGCGAAAGAGCGTTTTCCCCCCGATTTAATCTTTCAGGGAGAACTGCACATGCTACATATATTGAAGCCAATTGGCGATCGTTTGGCGTGAAATAATCTTTTCCTCAACCCTCACTTGTGTAAATGATTGCTAGTCGAAACGTATGCTTGTGTAAAACCTGCTGTAGTAATGCTGTACGTTGACACAGTCAACGGCAGGTGTTCACGAATGATTGCTTGCAGTATCTCTAAGTGTTTTTAAATTATTTATTTTTTAAAGAATTAAAGCTTTTGTGTTTGTTGGACATTTGTTTTGCAATGTTGTTGGTTTTAATATTGTGTTTTTAATATGCGGAATCGAAAGAAATACATTTTATGTTAATTATTTGTTTACATTTATTGTGTGTGTGGTTATATATAAGAAAAATGAGTGAGACAATTGATGAAGATGTTCAGGTTATACAACATAATTCAAATGTTTTGGACCGGATTATGTTGGCATTGAAACCTAATGGAGATGGTAAGTTTTAAAAATTGTAATTTTTTTTTCTTTAGCAAAATTATTTTAACTTCTATTGTGCATTAAGGAGTACTATTCAGAATCAAATTTTTGACCATTTGATTCGTAGTCAGTTACAGAGATTATATATCCTGTATTTCTGTCAAATTTTTAAAGAACTTTAAATTTTCGAAATTCACTTTTACTGAAATTCTGGGAATATTGGGTTTTAATATTTTTTTCGAAGTAGACATTCTGTAAAAATTTTATTTGAAAATTTCATATATTATGTTTAAAATTTTTTGAAACGGTATTCATGAACCAATTAAAAATTGAATGATTTCAATTTGTATCAAATTTTTTTCTTAGAAGAATAACTTTATATGTACGCTAGATGGAATTCTTAGCTATAATTCAAAATTTGAAAATTTTTCTTCTCTTATAATTTTTGGATCTGTAGTTTGCATTTTTTGTAATTTATTTTTCAACGAAAAACTGTTTTTGAGCGTTGGGAATTCGTGGATTTATTTTTATACTTCCAATGAATTTTCAGAAACATTTTATCAGTATTGCATGTTTCAACAAAAAAAAAATTTGTGATATATTTATTAGTTTAAACTGAGTGGTATTTTATAAAAAAAAAATTTAAAAAAAAATGCTTTTTCTCAATGTTTTTTTTGCTAACTTTTACAGTTTTTTTTTACCCTGGCCGTTTTGCTACGTGCATTAATTCGTCAGTGTATTTTCATCGTGCCTTGCAAAAGATCTGTGTCATGATTTACCGGTACAGATTTTTATTTTCTTTCTTGACGATCGTAACCACGTGCATTCTATTCCACGTAATAAAAAAAAATGCAATAGACTTTATTTTTTATTGAAAATTTCTGGGTTTTTATACATCGTTTAGTGAGTTTGTCATGCAATTTTTATGCGTAGCATTGGAGCTATTTCAAAATAATTAACATCTAATATGCGAAGTGTTATTGAAAAATGTTTAAATATTTACTCAACACACACTTTCAATATCATTGACAAATTTGATTTAAGCTTTTACAATTAGAAGCTATTTCTGTGTAACGAAATTCTTGACAAATGTTGTTGAAAATTGAATACATTACGGGAAGAATTGATTTATAATAAATGCTCGTTATTTTCGTCATTAAAATTTCAGATTATTCAAATTTTAATTTTAGGAGTATTTATACAATATTGTCGGCTTTAGTGTTAAAATTTTTTAAAATTCTTTTTTCACCAATATGACTTTAATTTCTGCCTTGTATACTGATTTGTAGATGTTGTGATTCCATGCTGTTCGTAAATTTGATAAAACTTTCTTTTCACTGGTATTAATCATAACTGATAGGAAAATAAGTTTGACAACCAGATTAATATTTTCCCATCTTGAATGGTGAGTCTCCGAATCAAAAGATAATCAAAGTGCCTATATATAAATAAAAAATAGAAATTTTCTTTCAGTGTAATAAGAAGTTACATGATTCAATTATTGATTTTTATTGTAAAATTTTCATTGATAAGTGTTGCAATTTTCCTGTCATGTTAATTATCGTTATTTCAAAACGGCTTTTTGATTTTTCATTAAATTCAATTTTAAATGCGAGAGTATTTAAGGGAGTTTAGTTTTTATACATTTCTCCTTTTCGCATCTTTATTTATTACACGAAGAGTATGTTATATCTAAATATAGATGTCCTATTTTTAAAATTCATTAGTTCTAATCTTTATCTAAATGCATAATCAAGTGAAATTTGCTAGTAAATTTATTTTTTCTTTATGAAATTATACTCTTTTTTTTAAAAAAATAAAACAAAGTTTCAACTTGTAATGTGTTGAATCTGTTAAGTTTCAGTAAGTAGATATTAATAATTAAATGGAGTTTGGAATTATTATTCGTGTCTTTGAGATACTTAAGATGTCAATGAGAATAATGTAACGAGCCATTGTTATACAAATGGTGAGTTCGTTTTTAATTTAACAGTCGGATCGAATTTGCTTGCTCTTAAAGCCTTTGACGCATGCATCTAATGCGTATTCGTTTTAATTCAGGAACCGAAATCTCTTATGAAAGAAAAAGAAACCTATTAAAAAAAGATAAATGAATCTTAAGATTTTTCTCTTGATCCAATAAAAGAGGGCTGCGGTAGCCCAGTGGTTAAGGTATCGGACCATGGCAGGCATGTCATGAGTTCGAGCCCATTACCACTAAAGACCCGCCGTGTAGGGCAGCGATGCACGTTAAATCTGTCGAGAGCTGAAACGTCCTCCCGTTGGTGTGGTGTGGTAGTTAGGAGAGGGGGGTGCCAGCTCAGGTGTCGTCCACGTCACTTGACCATGGTTCAAAATTACGTGGTCCGTCGGCAAAAGCCCTCGTGTAGCTGAACAGTGCGACGTTAATATTCACTCACTCACTTGATCCAATAAAGCACGTATCATCCATGTAGGTAACCTGAAGATTAAAAAGGAAAATGTGTTTATTATCACTAATCTATATATAATACTATTACAAAATTTGGAAATAAAAAAATCTGGTAAATGAGCTTGCAAATATGATTAATTATACCATGAATAACGTTATCTTTGATTGAAGCCCTGCTTTTAACTTTTGGTTATTTAGCCATATATTAGTAATTTATTTAAATCACATTGTATGCATACAAATAGTGATAATCCTAAGTATAACTGGACCGAATAGCAAGAAATATTAGCCACAGTAGTATAATAGCAAAGTCTTGGCCTTAGGATCCAAGAATTTGAACAATGTTTTGTGTCCAGCCAACCTTCACCTTTAATTTGCCTGTACCACTGGGCTAAAGGGAAAGGAGGAAATACTATAAATATGTAATTAGAAAATTAAATAAACTAACGCTATTATTAAATAAAATATAACAAGGAAAATTAAATATTTTGTGAAATATTAAAAAAGTAAACATTCCACCTCAACACATTGCCGTATTAATATTTCCTATATTAAATATATATATAGGTTCTAGTACTTCACTTTTATTTTATTTTTATATATATATAGATAATATAATAGTTAGATTTTAACTTTTTCTGCGAAATCTTGATTGTTTTTCCAAAGATTATTGCAATCGAAAATTTATAGTACTACATTTTAAAAGGTTATTTTATATTTGAAGTAAAAAAAAAAGTATAAGGCAGCGCTAATCTGATTAGTCTCAAGTTGTATAACCTCTAGATCGAAATCTGAAGTATTGTGTTAAGTAATTAGTGGGATCGTATAGTTTGGAAGTTTTAAAAAAATCAGGTATTTATCATTTGACTGGTCACAGTAGCCCACAAGTTAGGCTGACGAGTTTCATAACCCACTATGTTTGAAATCTAACACTAAGACTTATGTGTTGAATAATAGGGATGCTACACATTGAATTCTAATTGAACCTTGGGGAATCTTGTTATGGGTAGTCTCGCTCGTAACGTGGTGTGGAAGTTAGAAGAATGAAGTGTCTTACTACTTTCTGACCGTTCGAAATGATTACATCAATCGCATTTTGCAAAAGCGTCTATTAGGACGACTATTTTATTACATTACGGCCTCTGTTATTAGTATTTTCGTTTGAGATAATGAGAAAGTACATCTTGTTTATGGCGTATTCAACTAAGAGTAAATTTAAATTGTTAGCTAATTCATGTTTTTTTTATGAATATGGATGATCAAAAATTGTTTGTATGATGTGGAAAGCTCATAAAACTTTTATTTCTTAATACTTCGTTTCATATTTCATTTGATTTGAAAAAAATTCTTCAGGATTTCTTTAATCATTTGGAGCCCCCCCCCCCCCAAAAAAAAATGGGCTGCATTTTGGCACACAAGCCTTTGCAGACACGGCAAGTCCCCCAAGTGCGAGAACAATTTCAGTGGTGGCAGCACTCGCAACCGAATTTTTGACGCTTGAATTAATTTTATCAAGCTCTTGTCGGATGCTAAGTATTGCCGTGATTTAATTTTTCCTAGAGTACCATAGCCAAATTAATCAAGGGATCTTTTGTATTCCAGAAAATCTGTCGACTCTAGCCGGGATCGAAACCTTAGGCTTACTTGGCGGGCCTTTGAAAATATAATTTTCATAGAATTTTATATGTTAAAAATGCGTGTACTTTTCTGATGTTTAACTTAGATGCGTCTTATCTAAATATTTGACCTTGTCTCAAAATGTTTTTAGCTATTACTGATTTCTGCAGTTTGCATTTTTTCGTCTACTAAAGATCGGAGTATGGCAGAACAGTTTTTTGGCATTGAATCTTCCTCTATTAAATGGTGTTTAAAAAGTGGACCTACATGAATTCTAATCATCGGATTAGATGTATTAGAATTTCAGTCTTTTGGAATTACTGAAATATTTATAATGTTCAACATTGTTATAAAATGTTGTGCAACAGCGTTTACTTAAACTCGTATTTTGAAGTCATTGGAAAGTATAATGACTTCATTTCACTGCTAAGGATTTTGTCAGTTTTATTTTTGAAACAAAAATATTAATTTTCTTAATAGACGCGATTTCCTGATTAGTAGAACGGTGGCTTCACGGCTGTATAGTTTCGAGATCAGAGCTCGATTATGTCAATTCAATTTTATTATCTGGATTGCCGTAGAACCCGCATTTTGGGAATAGAAGAGATACCTAAACCTTCATGAGAGCTTAAGAAAGTGCCATGTCTGTTCACAGGCATCGACCTCATCACCTGACCTAGATTCGGAATTCTAGATAACGTTGTGTAACTTGTGATGTTGAATGAACAAATCAAGCATATTATGTTTAATGGTGCTTCAAATTCCTTATGATGGAGTGTTATAATTTGGAGAGCTAATTGAATGCTTTTGTCATTAGACCACTATTTCAAGATATCGTATCTATCGGCAACAGTTAAGGCTCAAAATTAATTTTATCGAACCTTGGCTCTATATCTTACATATTCGCCGTATTCATTGCCTTGTAGTCGTTGTAGGTAGTAAAATCTTGTATTTGTTACACAAAGTACATTAGATATCCAAAAAAATTTATAGTTTATTCAACTTTAACTTGTTTTCAAAGTGTGACGTTAACTAGTTTTAAAAAGACAAATTTCGTTTGCAGTTATATATAAATAGTCGAACCTCTATACTGCGAATTTTTCTATACAACGAATTTTTTCTTGGAACCAAGAGCATTTCGCGATTTTCTTCGTAAAATAACCTCCAAATAGTAAAGTACATTTTCTATATAACGAACTTTTTCTCTTGTAATTCAATTTTTTTCTCTCTATTTTTAAAGTATTTCTCGACGTTTCAAAATATTCTTTCATTTAACACATTTTATGGTGGCCATAAATCTTGAACTGGTTTTATTAACTGGTTGGCTGAGAGCAATATAATTCTGGGCGTTTCATCCAAGAAGTACCACCTTTAACCCCCTTTGTCCCAGTTCATTGGAATCATCTTCGATAGATAAATAACGTTATAAAATGTATGTTTAAAATTACTTGCAGGCGTTAAATTAGAAAATGTCCTTAAAATTCATTAATTTTAATATAGAATTATTATCTTAATGTTGTGAAAATACAGTGTATTCCTCGACATTCTTTCGGATTGTTTTCCTTGCAATTCCCCCCCCCCCTTTTTTTTTTATGGGTAAGATATATAAAATAGATATTAATTTACAAAAAGGTGTGAATAATTACTTTTAAAAATATATGTTTATGAATTTAAAATTTGTTTTGTGTGGTTTATAATGTATATTGAAAGATGAAAATCTAAATGAATTTTCCGCATAACAAAATATTTTTCGGGATTTAGCGACTTCGTTAAATAGAAACCCGACTGTATATATATATTGCATACTTCTGTGCAATTGCTAGGCTAAACATCAGCATTTTCATCAATTTTAATTGGAAATACGCTTATTATGAATCTATGTAGTAAATTATCCGCGCGTCTCGAACGTATCGAATTTTAAATGAAATTTTTCCTTTAATATCTCAAGTATTCATGTGTTGGAGATAAAGATTAAAATTGATTTAAGTAATTTATGTATACATGGCATAATTTATGGTTGTTCAGATGTACTAATTGTAGGTCATTTATAGAAATGCTTTTCAATCCTTGTCATTTGTTATTCGTGTTCCAATAGTTTAACAATCCATAATTATATGATTGATTAAAAACTGAAGTGAGTATCAGAAAAATGTATGCTGTACAGAAGTGTATGTATATAGTACAAAATATTAATAATTTTAAAAAACTAATTCTGATATATTGAATTTTCAAGAGTATAGTTTATGCCATGACTTAACTGTGAAAGAACTTTTAAAATCAATTTGAACCTTATCTCTTTTCATAGCAAATGCTATCTATGAAAAGGATATTTCGTAAGTCTAACAAATTGCTTCGTCGAAGAAATAATCTGAATATGTCACTTACACGTTTTTTCGTTGCTGAAATATTCTATAATCCTTTGGATCTTTCGGAGGTCTAGAAATTATTAACTTGCTGTTCAGAACAGGGCCGATCCTAGGGTGTCGACTCCCGTTGGTGTAGTGTGGTAGTTAGGAGAGGGGGGTGCCAGCTCAGGTGTCGTCCACGTCACTTGACCATGGTTCAAAATTACGTGGTCCGTCGCCAAAAGCCCTCGAGTAGCTGAACAGTGCGACGTTAATATTCAATCAATCAACCTAGGGTGTCAACCGCCTTCGTGCAAAGACCTAATGTGCCGCCTCACTAGAGAATTTTTTATATTTTGACGTTGAAACTATAAATTCATCTACTTGTATTAAAGTAAAAAAGTAAAACATTTTTTTGGCCAGCTTATAGGTCATAATAGCGACAAAATACTTTAATTATATAATAAACAAAAATATTACCTTTGAAATAAACATAGACATTTTATAATTAGAAATATAAAATAAATGTATTTACTCAGAAAAAATATAATTTAATTAAAAAAAAAGTGTGTGTGTGTGTGTGTGTGTGTGCGTAAGAAGTTATACTTTGGTGTAACAAGATTAAAATCTTTCTAAAAATCTTCAGCAGAGCAAGCTGGGCTAAGGACGAAAGGCAGTCACGAGCAGAGTTGAACGATACTAACCTTCAGTCAATAGGACCAATAACATAAGGGGTATCAGACTGTATCTGGAGATGAAGTGAACCGAATGTGACACCTGAAACCTCATATTGAATGTCTTGGCGGGAAGAATCGTTCCTGAAAAAATTAAGACATCCGCCTGAAGAGCCCCAGGTTATGGTCATTTTAAAATAATTAAAACAATTAAATAAAATTGAAGCAGGGCACCCAACAACTCGAACCTGGGACTGGTTGTGAGCACACATAAGAGTAATCCATTAGAATCGGTCCGGAGTCTGTAGTTGCAAATGGGGTGGCGCTAGCTCGGGAAAGGAGAACGAAACTAAACTTCCCCCGGGGGGGGGGAATAACTGACGTAAATAGTCACGTATATTCCAACGATGCACAGAGTAGTAGGCGATCCAAAAGTATCATCCTTCTGTCTCTGTAATATCGTTACGTCATCAAAAGATCGAACCCCATAGGAATAGCATGGGGATTCTAATTTTAGTGATAACGCCCCTTCCCCTAAGCCCACTATCTACACACGAATTATAAGAGATGAAAGAGCTCAACGAGGAGAACCTATGGTCCGAGTTTCATTAACGAATCTCAAAAATCCTCGGAGCTATGCGGGATTTAAAAAAATTATAACTAAAATAATTTTAAAATGTTAAATATATATGGGTAAAGAAATGGGGCTGAAAAAATATGTTTAGGATGCTCATAAGAAGAACAATCGAATCCAGCCGGTAGTTCTTATATTATAGTTCTTAAGCCCTCCGCATGCCTACACAATGGGAATGAAGCAGATGGCTGGATGGGCCTCGACGAGTAGAACACTTGTGAAATATTGTGAATTTAAACAAATTAAAAAGTTTAAGACGATTAAAAACTATATAAGAAATAGCCCTATGAGCATGAAATTATAATAACTGGAAGAGCAGATAGAGAGGGATCGAATGAGCCAGGACCGAATGGACTGTGAGGCTCTGGTGCTGAGATATTGGCCAAAAAGCTGTAGAGGGGGGGGGCGGGAATGCGTCCCAAAAGATATGGTTTATAACAATAGTTATTATGATACCCCAAATAGCAGTCTCATAGCACCAAAAAAGTGGCATGTTAAAATGTTAGATAATGGTGTGCGCGAGCGCATCGTAAAAATTTACCCTCATCTTTTTTCCCTAAAGCCCAAAAAGAAGTATAACTTCAAAAATAAATATACGAATACAAAAGGCACTTATAATTTGCTACAATGTAAAATATATGTTTATGTTCATCGCAATGCGTTCGTAGTAAATACATCTATAATCATATACTTGCAATTGTTATTTAAATTAGCTTATGTTTTATGTACATGAAACACCATTTAAAGATTAATTTATTATTTTTTTTTAATTTCCTGTAAGTATGTTTGGTTTAATAACAAAAAGTGTTCAAACAAATGCATCAGAAAAGCTCCGTAGGCGAAGGACGATCTTTCTCTACTAGTAGTGACGTCACAAATCAGCGCAAAGCAAAGCTTCCCAGACCCTGGAGGTATAGCTCAGTGGTACAGCATTCGGCTGCAGATCGAGAGGTCCCCAGTTCAAATCCGGGTGCCCCCTTCTTCAGGGAAGTGATAAGAAACATTTTTTTGAGAAATTTGAAGGCGGGAATGATTTGTCCCGTTCTGTATATTTCTAGACAAAGCATTTTCGTATCCGTTCCTAAGGAACGCAAACCAAAGGTTCGCTGACGCGGGGGTATAGCTCAGTGGTAGAGCATTTGACTGCAGATCGAGAGGTTTCTGGTTCAAACCCGGGTGTCCCTTCTTCAGGGAAGTGAAGAGAAATATTTTTCTGAGATTTCGAAGGCGAGATTGATCTGTCCCGTTCTGTATATTTCTAGACAAAGCTTTTTCGCATCCGTGACGGGTTTGCGTCACATCCGTGACGGTGTGCGCACGCATCGTAAAAATTTACCCTCATCCTATTTCTCTAACTCCCCAAAAGAAGTATAACTTCAAAAAAGTACTAAACCATAAATCTCGTGTATAACGGGTGAGTGAGAGAATATTAACGCGCGTCGCACTGTACAGCTACACGAGGGCTTTTGGCGACGAACCACGTA
>BMAV01027296.1:285308-378165 GCA_019973955.1 Trichonephila inaurata madagascariensis
AACACGACTACCAATTTCCCTGAAAAATAATCCACAATCTCGGTAGGCCACTATCCTTCCTCTGTCGAACTCTGATACTTGATAAAAAGCTGATCGCTGTTTTCTACAAGACATAACTGATCGTTTTTTGAAAAAACCACAAGAAAAACACAATTGCCGAACTTGAAATCGTCGAAATCTCCAAGCCTTAAATAGCGCTTTGAGATGGCGCCACAGGCGCGCGTGATGTGTGTCTGCGCTGAAATTCTAATCATTTGCATATCTCACCTCCACTAATGCATGTTGTAAATTTCATGTTATTTGCATGCTTCCTTCAGGGTGTTGCATTTACGGTGGCCAGCAGTGTAGATGATTTTCGAAAACCAGGAACACGTTCATCCACATTTTCGGTGGACAGTAGGCTTAATAATTAACTGTATATTCTCAACAGGACCGATCCTAGCAGGTGGGCAGCGCGAGCACCGCACGAGGGCGGCCAAAACAAGGGGCGGCTGCATATAGTTCTATCAGTCAAGTAAAATTTTGTGTAATTTCTCAAAATAAATCTTATAATAAGTTCAATAAATATGCTGAATTTTAAATAGTTTTTGAAAAATCAAAATAAGTCTCGATTTCCCGATAGCATAGTATAGTTTAAGAAAAACAATGTTAGTCACACATATTGTCCATTAATGTTTACTTTTTACGTACATCCTTCATTTGATAGCAAAGTTTGTGACAGAGATGGCTATACCGCAATAGAAAAGTTTTTTTATTATTATCAGTGACACTGGCAACGCACTGTGGATTGATATTTAACAAAAGCGTCTCAAAATTGATTTTTGCGAAAGCTGCTTTATGAAAACATTTAATATGGTTAATATTACCTAAGATATGGGAGTTCTTAGATTCAATATGTATTTGGGGAAATTAAAAGTTTTCACTTTAATAATAGCCTTGCAATTTAGGAAAAACAAAATAGAAGAAAGAATTGATTATTTTACTTGTGGTTTTACAACGTTCATTAACAGCGCCCATTTCCCTTTTTAGTAAAAATGTTATATTTCTATTAAAAGGTAATTTCTTGTAATTATATTTAGTATAAAAATATGAGAAGAAATCTTGCAGCTCATTTTGATTAAATAATTTTCATTACAAAGCCTTTTTGAAAAACACTTCAATATTCACATAGTATTGTTAATGTTAGTATATTAAAAAAATGTGGGATTTACGCGTTTTTTTTTAAAGAATCCCAAAATGTAACAAGATGCTATGTAATTAAATAGGCGAATCAAAAAGTTCCCAATATAGCACTAAAAATAATAATAAAAGAAAACATATTAAAAGCTAATCATGATCTCTACAGTGCAATACATTTAACGCGAAAACGCTTAAAGCGAAATATCGGATAACACGAAATATTACAATGGTCCTGACAAACTATGTATTTTCATGCCTTTTTTTCCCATCTCAAGACGAAAAAATGTTCTTTCTGGAAATGAACAAAATACGGAAAACACCAGACATATCAGAGGGGTGTGAAATGAAAGAGATGGTTTCGCATTAGTTTTCTGTATTATTGGATTGTCCTATTATATCATCGGAAGAATTCGTTGCAGTACATAGTGATAATGTGTATACAGCTCCAATCATGATAGGCAAAGACATTTTGGAGTGTGTTCAAAGTTCAAAAAGTGTCATTGATGCAGATTCCGACGGTGAAAATGCATCTCCTGTTCTCAAGTCATCCGAAATGAAGATGAAAAAAGTATGAGCATTTACTTAGACGCCGATTCCATTGGTGAATTGAATAACAAAATGGATGACATCGAACAATTTCGGGATAATTTGATAGTAAAAAAGACGATGCAAAAAAATAATCAGATTCTTTTCTAAAAACTCAATAAATGTTTTGTTTTACAAAAAACTTGAAAATTTTGTGTTATAAATTTCATTAAGTTCTTGTGAATGTTTTTTTTTCATTGATTTTAATTAAATACATGCACATATACATATCTATGTAAATAAATGTACTTTAATAAGCTTAATTTTGTTGAATATACGGGTTTTTTTGTAATATCCTTTAACACGAAAAAATATTTCAGTACCCTCAGTTTCGTGTTAAACGATTTTCACTGTACATGGATCTGCCCGCTTTTATGTATACCCCATCTCCTAGTTGAAAAGTAATTTCATGTAATATTATCCACTTAGCCCAATGCTTCTCAAACTTTCAACATTTTCGACCCAATATTTAATCATAGTTTTCATCGCCCCCCCCTCCTTCCCACCATCCAATAACAATGTATTGAATTCAATTATTCTATTCTTAGACATTAAATCTACAATGCGATTTAAACCTCTTAAATGCCACTGGCTTTTATAAACGTCTCACTCAGCCAAAGCGTTAACTGCCCTGAACGCAGGGCCGTTTTTAACCTCCACGACGCCCTAGGCACTCTCTCCCCTCCCCTCCTTCAGTTCTTACCTTACCAGTTTTGGTTCGGGAGGGATTTTCCCTTAACTTTCTTACCCTTTCTTTGTCTTCTTAATGAAGAGTTCTTCCATTATCCATCACCTATGAACCCACCGTGTCCCGGACTGGCAACCGTAAGGAAAGAGAGTGACATAGTTTGGTCACTCTTGTTCATTTGTTACATTTTGGCATCATGGACCCCCTCCCCCTTTCTTTTTGTAAATAAGTACAGTAAATTAATAAAATCGTGGGAAATTACAGTATAGAGTGTACATTATTGTATAAACTTATTATCAATATATATATATATATATATATATTTAAATTCATCTCTTGTTAATTATCTTACTATCTTTTACTTCTAGACATCTTAACAGTTGAGTTAGTCATTGTACTAGGTTTTCTTCGAGCTTTCATCCTTGCAAAATCATTAATGATATCATTATAGTCAATTTCCATTGTTATATCATTTTGAGTGCATAGTAACATTACACTATTAAGCTTTTCATTTTCCATAGTAGTTCTCATGTCCGTTTTAATTCTCTTAAGGGCAGAAAAGCTTCTCTCTGCTGTGCAGTTTGTCACAGGAAGAGTCAAGTAAATACTCATTTCGACTTCTAAATTTGGGAAGGTACTTTCCAACTTGTTTTTCCTGACATAGGTAAAGATTCCTCTTGTTATTTTTTCCACCTTCATATACATTTTGAAATGTTGACACTCTTGCCCAAATTGTTCTTCATCGATGTCTTTGGGGTAGCTTTGAGCCAAGTATTTCGCCTGTTTTGTGACTTCTTCTTGCTCCCTTTCATGAAGATTTCTGAATATCTCGAATCTTGTGTTGAGAACTTCGTAGCAATCCCTTCTTTTCTTTAACTGCTCTACGAGATTGTCAATAATTGGTAAGAAAACTCCAGCTCGAAATCTCTTTCTAGGAGACATTCTCTTAAAATCTGGGTCTCTTTTTTTCTCATCTGAAATTTTTTTATTTTTCTGATTCTTTTCATATTTGGGCTCAGGCACATTAGCTAGTTGCAATGCTCTTGCATCATAATCATCAAATTTGGATCTTTTTTCAGACAAAAAAACAAATATAACGTCTGTAACACCTTAGTAGCGCAAAGGAGATCAAGCTGTTCCATTTGCAGTATCTCACTGGTTTTGTCCACCCTTTGTAAGATTTCGTCCCAAATCACCATTAATAAAGTAGTTTGAAACTTTCTAGCGTGTTTGGAGGAATCCTTCAGATGTTACTCGCGTGTCAGGTGTCTGAGTATTGTCTTCAATTAAATCTTCAAGGGCGTTCTTGATTTCGTTACGATTTGTAACTTGAGCTCTGAGAACATCTGAACCTTGTAGACCATCTAAGTTTCCCTCAACAATTTCAACATAAGAAATCTATGTTCAGTTTTCAACTTTTGTTCATTGCTTCTTCGCATATAATCTCTTAATACATTCCATCTATGAGTAGATGACGGGAAAAAAAAAAACTGTAAAATCCTTGTACAAAAGAAAATAAACATTAGCTTCAGTGCTGGCTTTTTCCGCATCAAAAGAACCAGCTAAGTTTAAGGAATGGGTTGCACATGGTACGAACTCAGCAAAGACATTTTTTTCTCGTATTTTCGCCTGAATACTCATTCTAATTTAAACTGTACAAAATATATAATGATACAAGTACTCAGTTACTCTTCGATAAACTTGTAAATTTTCTGCCTTTAAATTAATGTTTACATAGAAATGTTTGATAATGACAAAATGTGATTTTACTGTAAATATTTTCAAAAAAAAATTTTTTTTTCTTATTGTTATTCATTAAAATCCTCTTCAGTATGATTGTTAGAGGAATATCTAAAATTTTAATTTTACAATTTCTTTGTCATTTGGTTAAATTGTTTGGCAATGTTTGTAGGAGTATACATAAAAATTTTTTCTAATTTAATGAAAATTAATGCAATAATACTTATATAGGAATATTTTTTGATCTTTGTATGTTTGAAAGTTGCATCATATCCATACATTACAAAAGATTGTATCATTTTTTAAGAATTGTTATTCAACTCTTTTTTTAAAAAAATAATATTGTACAGATATAATGCTTGACATGAATTCTTTTTTTTCGTAAAAGTTAATGTACATTACGTACTGTTACATAACGTACATAAAGTACATTAACAATTTTTTGTAATTTTTTTCACTTTTGTTTAATATATTGGCTTACACTTAAGATATTAAGATTGTACAATGTTCGAAGAATTGCTGTACATCAGTTGATTTTTTTTTTTTTTTTTAAAAAACTAAACCTTTTAAAAATTTAAGTTTTTTTGAAAAAAAAAAAAAAAAAATTCTGATAAATGAAAAAAAAAATTTCTTTTTGACACGATAATTTAATAATAAAATTAGTAAACATTGAAGCTTAAGTTTAAGCTGGGAGTACGGATAATTTTTTATAGGGAAGGGGGGATTAAATGTGCTGTGGCGTAATCCTTATGCTAAAGATTAAAAATCTGCTGGTCTATGAGAAGGGGGGATTGAGAACCCTCCGTCCTTGTGTATAGATATCCTGCTTAGAATCTAAAAGAATTTTCTTGGTACCAAAAACAGTGTTGTAGATTGTGATAAAGCGTTGCTTCTCAAACTTTCAATATTCGCGATCCAATTTTCAGTCATAATTTTCATCGTGGGGCCGGCCCGGGGGGGGGGGATGTATTGAATACAATTATAATGTACTTTGATGGTAAAACTACAATACAATACGACTTTCATTATAAACCGTACTAATTATCAAGATAAATATTGTTTTGTGTATAATTTTGTATATGACAAGCCTAGGTGAGTCACTAGTATTTACTAAACTGGTTTTTAATTAAATATGGATAAAATATCAAATGCTTTGTGCAATATTGATACATTTATAAATAGTGTATATTATATCAGTGTGTGTGTGTGTATTTCCTTTTTTATTATATAAGAATGTATTTTACTGGGTAATATATTAATTTAAATTGTAAATTATTTTATGAAATTGATAATTATTTTAAATTTTTTATACGTTTGATTTTTCGCGATATGCTGGCCCCCCCCCCACAAGTTGGGTTATCTCACTCTCCTAGGGGTGCACCCCCCAGTTTGAGAAAGGCCGCTATAAAGATTGTATTTTGAGTTTTCAGAACAATTTAATAACAGTATAGATGAAATAAAATATGATTTGGGGAAGAAAAGAAAAGCAATTTACGTAATAATTTGGTCGATAGCGAAATGAACATTTGATAATTTAGATATAAAAATGAAAGAATACTTGGCATTTTAATAAATACTAGGCGGTTGTACGTTCTCTCTCTGTAATATTAATTTTTCTCTTTTTTCACCTTCCAATTTTTTGCGCCCCCAAATCTTTTGCGCTCTAGGCATGTTGCCTAAGCGGAAAAGCGAGCCTGCCTGAACGTATATGTACTTCTTTCCGAAGTACGATCTTTTCTGTGCACTGCTATCCATAAAATTATTCCAAAGGCTTTGGAATGTAATAAAAGGACCTTGACAGTGTTTGTGAAGGATTTATTTCAAGTAATTTGCTTATTTTTATTCCTTTTCTTCCCACCCCTCAATACATCACATTCGCGCACCTACGTGGAAAACGGCGGCATTGGGGAGCGAATCGCGTAACTTTTAATCGGCAGTTAAGGGATTAATTATAAACCGTACAAGTTATCAAGATAAGAGTATATTTTTGTATATAACTTTATATATGACAAACCCATTGGGTCACTGGTAATTGTTACTCTTGTTCTTAACTTAGTATTGTTAAATTAATTATAAAGTACATTGTGTAGTACTAATACATTTATAAGTGTATTATATCCGTGTAATTGTGTATTTTATTTTTTATTGTCAGAATGTATTTTGTTTGTTTACTTTTTCAGTAAATTCATATTTTTTAAAAATCTTTTGTTTTCGACTTTTCAATATACACGCGCCTCCCTCGTAGAGTTATTACGCCCCTCTAGGGGAGCGCGACCCACAGCTTGAGAAACGCTGCATTTATAGCACCAATTTGCTCAATAGGTGTCATTTCAACCCTCGCATTGTGTAGGGGAGCGATGCACGTTAAATCTATCGAGAGCTCAAACGTCCTCCCGTTGGTGTGGTGTGGTAGTAAGGAGAGGGGGCTGCCAGCTCAGGTGTCGTCGTCGTCACTTGACCATGGTTCAAAATTACCAGGTCCTTCACCAAAAGCCCTCGTGTAACTGAACAGTGCGACGTTAATATTCGCTCACTCACTCAACCCTTGTATTATATTTGGTGTAACAAGGGTATGTGTGTTTCTTTTCACACAAATGTGAAAGTCTACGCCCATTGAAGCCGTCTACAGTCGTATTTCATATTCTGCGTTAATTTGTTTTTGTTGCCGCATATGTCGAGAGAAAAGTTTATAACATAAATGTGTTGCTCAAAATGGCAGTTAAATGTTCATAACTGTGTGCGAAACTTCTATGTATTCTGCAACCTTCGCAGCCTGAAATTTAGAAACTGTTCCTGTTTAATTGTAAGTTTTAACGTCGAATCTTTTGATATGTCAATAAGTTGTTCCCTCTTTATTGGCAAGCCTTCTGATTTATGCATTCTAGCTTAGTTTTCTCTGGGAAATATTTTACAGGTGTTAGGTGTGCAAAACATTGCACTAGCGAGTATAAATTAATTTTGTGGGACCCTGGATCATAAGCAACAAAATACTTATAATCTAGAGAGTACATATAAAGAAAAATGTTTTGTTATTTTTTATTATATTACAATAAAAACTGCAGGAAATTACTAAAAAAAAGAGGCTGTCCAGCGCCGAATTTATGCTTTAAATTTCCTCGTGGGATCCTCTTTGGAAAACACGATTTTAGGTACTCTAGTGATTATATAAACTCCGTAGATATCATGCATCTATTTTGCATACATATTCACTTTTTCTTTTCGAATTTTTATTTTGACATGTGGAGAGCCCCTGGATATGCTTAGTGGAACCCCAGGGTTGCGTCGAACGTAGTTTGAAGATTAAAGTAGAGGTCGTATTGGTGTCCCGAGAAAGAGAACTGGGGGGGGGGGGGGGGAATATGGGGGGGTCACCCACTAATGTTTTGAGAAACAGAAGAATCAAAAGCATTTTTGCATCCTTTTTTTTATAGAACTAAATGATGCCAGAAGTTGAACAAAATATAGATCTTATAAAAAAAACCTCTGATATCTTGTCATTTTTATTAATGCCTAAACATTCGCATACATCAACGCATTTTTCCAACGATCACCTTACGTTAACAATAAGAGTGCGTTTACTTCTAATTTTAAAAAAAAAAATCTTAAAATGTTTGTCTTTTGTTCGAAACAGTTGAGCTGTCGTCAGGAATTTGTAGTCACAACAAACATTTCTCTAACTTCACACCGTTGAACCATGACGATTTTGCGCAGGCAATAATTCCACTAAATCCTGGGTGGCCAACCTTTTCGGGAAGAATGCCACTACCTGACAAAAAATAGTTTTTCTTGCCACTTCCAATTTAAAAGTAATATAATAAATATTAAAAGTACAAACTTATGTTATATTGTTAATAAACTTTATGCAAATTCAATTAGTTAGGTTAGGTATAAAATAAAAATGAGTAACTCGGAACGTTTGATTCTAAATACTTATTAAGTAATCAGTACTTGCTTAATACGGCTTTTGAATCTGTTTTTTTTACCAAGTAATCTTTATTACAGTACTAGTTCTCTCTCTCTTGAAGAGATGCTGATAAAATTAAGTCGTTTTAAATACATATCAGTTAATTTTGAGTAAGATTGATTTTATTATGTTCATAGTAGAAAACATTTGTTTAGAAACATATTGATCCAAACCTACAGCCATATCTGGCAGCTAAATCGTGTAAATTTGGGACATTGTTTTGTACAAAATTCAAAATAGTGCGGATCGTTTGCAGTTGAAATAAATTCCTTATGTTTGCTTTTCAGTGTAATATGGTGCTGTTGGTCAATAATTTCGATTGAGATTTCGGGTGAGTAACAATTAACATCTTGTAGAGAAATTGAAAACGGGTTTGTGAAAAGATTAGCATTTATTATCTTGAAAATCATCAAACATAAAAATGAATGAGTCATACGCTGCCAGCTTCATTGGTGAAATTTCTGTTCTTTTTTTTTATAAGGTACAAGAGGTATGCAATTACTGTTCTGCGTCCCCATATCAATGGCATTTACGAAAAAAACACGTGAAAAGTCTAACTTTAAAACCGTTAAGGGAAACAAGGATTGAAGTTCGTATCAATGCTATTAGACCTCTTAAACAAGACCTAAAAATATTATTACCCCATTAAATGCCTTAATTGAAGATGCCATTAGACACAGGAAACAAATGTAACATTTAAATTTTTGTATTCAATTTTAATTTGGCATGATTTATTATGAATTGATGTATTGAGTAAAAGTATTCAAAATCCTAAATTAAACATTGTGGAATGCTTTGAAGGCTTAGATCATCTTTAAAATTTACCTTTTAACTTACCTTTTATTTTAAAGGTAATATTTTTGTGTTGTTGTTGTTGCACGCCCCCATTGGTCAGCAGTGCTAGACCAGGTCCATGACATCGTACACTTTCAAAAAGTCTAACACCATCAAGGGATCGTCTTCTAAATCCTGCCCTAGGCATTCGAGGATGTGAGGATTTGAATATTGAGCATCCATGAATATTTTTGTTTATTGTTTAATTATTTTGTCGCTATTGTGACACATTAGCTAGTCAAAATAAAAAAAAAAACTGGGTTCTGCACTTAGAATTTTATTTACATTTTAATAATGTTTTACTTTTTACTTCCATACAGGTAGATTAATTTATAGCGTCAACGTTCAGTATTAGTTAAAATGCGAACAATATTCTAGAGGGGTGGCACATTAGGTCTTTGCACTCGGCTGGCCGAAACCCTAGGATCGGCCCAGATTCTCAATGTGGGAGAAAGAAAACGGGACTGTGTGTATTGTTTGTTTTCCGACTGTACAAAAGTAGGTGGGAGGTGTCAAACGACTTATTATTGTGAAACGTGCACTAATCAGCCTGCAATGCATATTGGAGAAATGCCTCAAAATTTATCATACTGCACAAAATAATAAATAAGCTTTTCTTTTTTACTAGTTAATTTTCTTCTATATCTACAAATTAATATACAGCCGAACCTCCATGTAACGAACTTCTATTTTACAAATTTCTTTGTTTTGCGAATTTTTTCTTGGAACAAAAAAACATTTTACTATTTTCTTCATAAAATAACCTAGAATAGCGGTGCATTTTCTATTTAATTAACTTTCTCTTCGTTTTTTTTTTTTTTTTCCTCCCTATTTTTAAATTATTGTAGGACATTTTTTAGATTCCCTTTTAGCACATTTTATGGTGATTAATGACCTTGAGCTAGTTTTACCAAGTGCCTAACTCACCTTGAGCAAAGAAAGGGCCGTAATTTAACAAACATAAAAATTCAAATCAAACTGGCAGCTCGTAGGCTTAAAATTAGAAAATGCCGTTAAAAAATTCATTAATTTTAATATGAATTTTTTTTAAAGTTGAAAATACAGCCAGTGGTACTTGAGTGGGGTACCAAAATACTTGACAGTGGTTTTTTTCCCTTGTTTTCTTTGAAGATTTCTTTTTGATGGGTAAGATATATAAAATAGATATTAATATTCATAAAAAGTGTGAATAATTCCTTTTTCAAGAAATATATATTGTTTATGAATTTAAAGTTTGTTTTGTAGGGCTTTTTAGGTATATTAAAAGATGAATCTATTTAACGAACTTTTTTCGGGATTTATAGCTACTTCGTTAAATAGAGGTCCGACTGTAAATTATCTTTACCGACGGTAGTAAGTGCTCTTGTTCGCGACCAAATGGCGCCTATAGTGCCTGGTAGATAGAATATCCGGAATGGTTGGGAGTGCAAAGGAAAGGTTTTAAGCCTTGCTCCATTCAAATCCTTTATTTTGTAATTGTATTTCAAGGCTATTTTATGAAACCTTTTGAATTAAATTCTCGACTTTATTCGAGTCTGTATATAAACCATATCATCTGAATTTTCAGCATGCTAGGAAATTCTTGATGCTCAATTAACTGTCGTTTCGTAATCATCAATAATATTTTTCATATTGGAAAATCGAATTGCTGTTATGGGAGTGGATAATTGATAGATTTTGCTCATGATATTGGTTTGAATTCCATTTATCTGATATCAACTTCTTAATCTGTGGTCCGTGAACCCCCTCAGGGTTCCCAGCTCCTTTCTAAACTAGATCACTGAATTGCCCTCAATGAAAAAACTGTACTAGGACTAGAATTTCAATCAAGAATATTGTTATTTTATTGTTTGCAACTACATAGCCATTAACGTAATTTTTTTTAATTAATGTTTACTGTTTTCTTAATGGATAAAAAAGTATTCAAAAGTCTGCATTAGTAGCAGAGGCAGTCTTAGGGTTATTGAAGAACCTTTAAATTACTCAGCCATGTGTTGGGAGTCAGAGAAGGGCGTTCGAAATCTGGGGATCTGCAATGTCAGGCTAATATGTAAAATGGGGCCGTGGCGATCGAAATTTTAAGAACCGTTGCCTTATGTCAGTGATTACTACACAAATTTTTGTTGCAAGTTAATCAACAAATTCCTACAAGCTTTTTTGTTTTACTTTTTACATCTCGCTGCTGTTAGAGTAAGCATTTTTTCGTGGAAGAACTTAAATAATATAGATTTCATGATCTAGAAAATGCTCAAAAATTTCAAATATTCGAATGTTCTCAAACTAATCATTTTGATGCTCTATTGTAGTGGTCTTCCATCTTTTTCAACTTGCGTAACCCCTTGGGCTATAAGGTGATTTCGTGGAACCCCATTCCACACACTTAAGAGAAAATATATCTTCAAATAATATTTAAAGTAGATCAGTATATGTTATAGGTCCTTATATAAGGGCAATTATGAAAGTATTGCATTTGTTAAAAAATTTTAATCAAATTTACTTAATATTAATTTGTAATCCAAGTGTTATTTATCTACGCATTTTATTTAGTAACTGGGATGTGTTTGCTTGTGCATTTTGTCACACAAACTGTCGAAGTCTAGGTATATTGAGATTAGCTGCGACCGCATTACATATTTTGTGTTTAATTTGTTTTTGTAGCCGCTCACATTGAGAAATATTTTTCTCTTAAATACATTATTTCGAATGGCATTAAAATGTTTATAGCTGTGTGAGTATTTTGCATGAAATTGCAACCTAGAACTTACGATCTGTTCTTGTTATATTTAGATTTTAACATCGAACCTGTTAATATGTCAATAAGTTGTTCCCTCTCCTCTATTATAGGTGTTTTTTTTCCACAAATGCAAAAAGGTTAAAAACTATTTAGTTTTGCAAGACATTGCGCTAACAAGTATAAAATTATTTTGTGGAACCCGGGATAGTAAAGAATAGAATATTTATAATATATAAGGGAAAACGTTTTAATATTCTTTTATTATGTTATTATAAGAGTTTAAAAAGTATTGCAAAATAAAGTTATTTTTTTATAAATAAAATTTTCAGTTTTTAATAAATAGGATGAACTATACACATACTTGTAATTATAATAAATTCACATACAGAATATGAATCTATTTTCTATACATATTTATAATTTTCTTCTTACTTTTATTGTGACTTGTGAAACCCCTGGGTATGCCTCATGGAATCCTTAGGTTCCGTGGAACACAGTTTGAAGACCACTGCTCTGTTGCAAAGTAGCCGCAAAGAAAGTTGAAATTTGTATGGATAGCAAAAATCTATTATAGTTTTGACTGGTTCTACTCCGTGTCTTTTATATTTGTCTGAAACAATGAATAATGGCGTTAACCAAGTGGTCATGGCCGTGAACTCGTGGCCAGTATTGCTTCTGTCGGGTCGTGAATTCGAGTACTAGTCCCATTAAAACCCGTCATGTGTAGTGGTTGATGCACGTAAAATCTGTCGAGGCTCTTAGCTTTCACGTTGACATGGTATGGAAATTTGAAGAGTATGGCGCCAGCTCAAGTTGCCGTCCTCGTCTTTTGACCGAGGTTCAAAATTATGAGATCCTTCACCAACAGCTTTCGTGTTGCTTCAGAATGCAACGTTAATAAGCGGTCAATCTGAGACAAATGTCAGTTTTAAAAAAGTAAGATATTTTGAGTGAAAATATTTGCAACGTATATGTGCACATGCTCTTTAAATAGTTAAATTTACCTTGGGACCTTGTGATATTTTTTAATTACTTATTTAGTTTTCTACACCCAACAACCATTTGTATTTGTTAGGAATCGGTATAAAGTACATTTCTTAATATATCTTTCGTAATAAGCGTTTATAATGTAAGAGGGTTAAGAATTATATCATTCTTTAGGATGACGTGCTTAGGCCTTGGGTTTTGTTTGACGATAATAATAGTGGAGGGAGGAAATAAAAACCTATAGTCTGAAAAGAGCCAATTCTCAATCATTCCAGCAGAGGGTGGTCGTTATCATTCCATTTATTTCATCTGCAGATGTTCATTGATGTGTCAGTAAAGAAACGTTTCTTTGTTGAACGGTGTTATAAGTGATTCATACACAAATTGTTAAGTTTCGAAGCTTATTTCGGACGTTTCAATTTGTAGTCTTCAGTGTGAATTTATTTAAATTTTCGTTAACTAAATTACTTATATAAACCTTAAAATGAATACACACATTTAAAACATTTTATGGCTTTTTTAAGTAATTGTTATTGCAAACTACCTTGTTTCGAAAGGATTTATCTTTTTAGTAATATACGGGCGAAGAAAAAAATGTAATTCTTTATACTAAAATTCATGGCAATGAAATAAATTAGGATGTCCATGCAAAAAATGTTTTAGAACTTCGGTTACAAGAAGTCGTGTTCTGTATCTCTTCTGTATAAAGTGTGTAAAAAGGAAACATTTCTTAGAAATACTTCTAAAAAAATGTTACCTTCTAATACTTTTTTAGAATACTATGTCAGAAAAATTTTAGAATCGGCTGTTAAAAGTTGTACAGCTTTATCGTAAAACTTCTTCGGAAAGCTAAAAAGAATATAAATTAGAGTAAATATCAAGGTTGGCTGTGTTATATTTCCGAAAATTGCTTTCTTTAAGGCTATCTTCGACTAATGTTAGGGGCCGAATTCGGAATATTTTTTCAGATATAAAAGTACTTAAACATTAATATTATATTCTGGCTACACTATCCTGTAGAGAATCACTTATTTTATCGTACTTCTCATTTTTATCTCAGTTGTGACACATTTTTTTCTTTTATAAAATGTGTTTTGCATTTCTTTTCCTATACCGTAATGCTAAATGAGCTATCCCTTCACATTGTTAAAAGGAGAAAATTTAAAAACACTATATTATCAAATGCATAAGATACAATGTCACAAATTTTTATAAAAATTGAGGCATTTTTTTTTCAGTCCGAAAATGTGTGCTCTGCGTCAAGTTCACGCTCTCGTACATACGGCGAAAACAGCCTTAAATGAAAATCGGCTGAATTGTCCTTGGCTCTAGACCGTGGTTCAAAATCATGAAATTCGTCGCTAGGTGGCCCTAGCGTAGCTTCGACGTCGTTAGTATATAATCTGGATATGATGAATATTTGTTTATGTAATCTTAAATTGTAACTGTTTTTATTTATATATGATTACAGCTATACGCGTATACTTCTGTAACTACCAGTTGTGCAATATTTCGGTCAAAATTGTTCACGTTGAATGATGTAAAATTATTCTGATATTTTCAACGCAATTGTTCTAATATCTGAAAACGGACCCAAATGTATAATTTTTTAAGAAATATATTCACAGTATAAACTGATGAAACTTAATATATATGAAACTACTTGCCAGATCGCATACAAAACCAGTATTTAACCACCTTTCTACTTATCTTCGTGAAGTACATCGTCATTTAACCCTAAAAGCATTGGCGCGTGACCCGAAACAGGTTGAGGACCGACACCTAAGATGTCTTTCGGAGAAATTGTTCTCTCATTGTCTTGAGTTGGGATCGATACACATGTGCTTATAGTTTCAACAACTGTTGAAAAAAATGTTAAACTTTGTTATACGACTTTCCAATTTATAAGATTTATTTATTTTTCATGTTAAGAGCTTATGAGAAATTCTCGTTTCGAAGTTCTATATATCTTTCAAATTGCTTTAAATCAATAAAATATAGAAATTCGTATTTTATAATTTTTAAAGCTTCTATTGATTATTTAATACACACTCCGCTATCTATGCAATACGTACGCGTTTCCTCAATAACAGAAAATCTCTATTTTGTTTTATTTGGATTTCAACTGATAAGATCGTTTTAATTAGTGGGGTTTAAAAATACTTTGTATTACCTCTTTTTTTGCAATATTTTGTTTAAGCCTCCTGTTAAGAAAATTGTTAAATTAGTTTGGAATTTGGGGGGGTTTTTTTTGGCCTTGCGTGTGTCTTACAAGTGTATTAATATTAGCAAAATAGTTTTTCTGAAGATACCATCGTTGAAGTAGCTTTTGACCATGGTGACACTCGTATGTGAAAGCATCTAATCTCATAAATTTGAATTCTTCATAGTCTCTGGCGTTTTAATACTTATAATCGTTCGATAATTTACTGTAAGTTAATCCTTTGTTCATCTGGGCTGTTTGATACATTCAGTGTAAGATTTCTCGGCTATCTTTTTGTTTAATCTTCTAAAAAAATCTCAAATGTCGCGTCCCTATTTCGTGTCTTCATTTCCGATTTTTCCCCCCAATAATTTTGCTGATCTTTTTTACAATTTGTATTTTATTTTTGTTTACCTAAAAAGAATAATCTCATACACTATTTTTTAAATTTCTTTTCTTAGTAAGTTTTCTTTTAAGTTTCTTTTCATTTATACTTTTTTAAAAATGCACTTATGGGTAATATTAATACTTTCAAAAGTAACCATACGGTATTAGGAAATTGTAAAAATGAAATTTTAAAAAGAGCACTATTATTTTTTAAAGAATTAGGTGGGAAAAAGTTGAAAATTGAACTGTTTTCTTACTTTTTCAAAAGTATTCATTTTGTTTGAAGTTGTCAGGTATGTAGGAGGAATACTGGTTTTAGTTATGCTTGCATGTTAAAATTTCCTCTTAGAAAAACTGGATTTCAAATAGTTATAAAAGAAAGAGTTTTTGTGCTGCCAAATCGTGCGAGTGGGTGGAACTTCTGTGAAATTTGGTGCAGAAACGTCATTGTTTCACCTGGTACCATTGAGGAGGGACATCATTTCCTCGTTGTGTTTTTCATCACAATGATCGGAAATTTATACGAAACGGTTCGTGATTTTGTCTCGTGACATAATGTAGTATTACTTCTCGTCGTGGAAACTGCTCGTAGAAGGAAAAATAAGTGGGAAATTATTTTTCGTCGAATTTCTGAAACAAACCATTCTGTTCCACATTTATTTGAATGAAATAAAAGTATAAAATAATCACAAATATCTAATAAAATGGTGAAAATAATGACTTTTTATCTAGAGATTCTAAATGCTGAAAAGTAGTGTACAAATTTTGTCTTAGAAATCATAAATGAAAACTATTGCACGCGTGCACTTGCGCACATTTGATTGCTGCTAGTGTCTAAAACACTTGTATAATTAGCTGTTTTCTAGATTTAGTGGATGGGAAGGTTAAGGATACCTGTCATTTTTATCAATGTACTGCCATTGTGCAATTTATTGATACTTTTTGTTTACTTGTTGATGTTTGTCATTAGTTTTTTTAAATATTTGAGTGACATAATTTTTTTTTAAACATTTTGCAGTCGTAAAACGTTTATAAAACCTTTTTCGCAAAGTGTGTAAAATTCAAAATAGAATTTGGGTTTTTTTTTTTATAGATGATCAGAGAGAGAGATATAGAGCTTGATTTTTTTCAATAAAGTAGTGCTATTCTGGAATATCTTTCGAATTCAGAACCTAATAAACTAATTCTAAAATATTACCTCTACGAAATCTACTTACGTTTTAAAATGAAGTATTTAATAAGGAATTATGTAAACGCACGTGTTTTTACTGTATGGTACTTGGTTGTGTATCAGTAATCATCGTTACGGCTCCTACATTTTAAAAAATTAACCGCCGGACTCGAGTATTTCTTTTCAAAGATATTGGATTAGGCTGTGTGTGCCTTTTGGACTTTTTTTTACATCAATGGGGGTTATTCTAAACTGAGAGCTACATCTTTATTTAATGAATTCAAATTTGTGGACTGATATAGATACATGTAAAAGTTTTCTTTAACTGTAAATATGAACATTTGTAAAATCTTAAATCTAGTGTAAAAATACGTTTGTTATAGTATTTTCATGTAAATTTATCAATGTCATTTTATTACTTCACACCTTGCGCCTTGTCAGTCAGATTTACAGTACACTTTTTCTACGAGTCATCGTATTTGTATGCTAACTGACGATATAAAATTTAAAAATTACGTTCTGTTCATATTTTTAAATTTTAAAATGTGTGATATTACCAATACAAAGGTAAATAAGTGTATTGAAACACGGTAAACATAAGTGTCTTTTGCATAGTTCACAATGTTACAACTTGTATAGTCAACTGTTTAGCACTTTTCTTCCTAATAGTATCGCATTGTCTTCGTAGCATTATTTGCAATATCTTCGCGCTTTAGACACTCTTCCAATCTTGAGGTTTTGACGAGCTTTTTATGGTGTATTTGAAGTACTGTTGCCTAGAGTTTATTGGTCCCAACAATTTAGGAGGTATATAACTAATTTCTTTTGAAATTTAATGATACAAAATGCACATATTTTTCTTGGTAATATTTTTATGTAAAATGTGATCATATAACGGGCCACAAGCAGTAAGAAATATAAGTTAGCCCGAGGGGCTTAACATGTCAATCTAATTTCTTTAATACAAAAAAAATGGGAACTTAGCAGTTCGAAGAATTTTTCTAAGGTCTATTTCATCGACAGATTTTTCAAAGATACGTGTAATGTTGTGGATTTCATTCCTTTTTGTAAATCTACAAATAAAGATTCATGAAGTTTGAATTTATATATAATTGTGAATCACAAAACAACTTAATTCGTTGCAACCATTATTCTGAATCATCTTGTTTTCGAATACTTTTTTTAACTGGTTTTTTGACGAGTAAGTATAGTTATAGTAAGCTTTCAACTCCCGGCCCCCGCCCCCCGCTGGGGCTAAAAGATTGGTGTAATGCATATTGAATTATGTGAAAAATTCCTGAGTCATTCATATTGGAGCAAACATGTGCAGCAAACAATATTTGCATGTTAAAGGATCTTTAGTTTGTTAAAGGTTTTGTATGGAATTGTGGATGTTTACTTTTTATATTAATTACGATTTGTTTTATTGTCTTAGGCCACGGTTGGTGGCCGCGGTAGCTGAGTGGTATAGGTATCGGATCGTGGCTTGCCTGGTCACGAGTTCGAGCCCAGTACCACTAAAGACCCGCCGTGTAGGGCAGCGATGCACGCTAAATCTGTCGAGAGCTGAAACGTCCTCCCGTTGGTGTGGTGTGCTAGTTAGGAGAGAGGGTGCCAGCTCAGGTGTCGTCCACGTCACTTGACCATGGTTCAAAATTACGTGGTCCATCGCCAAAAGCCCTCGTGTTGCTGAACAGTGTGACGTTAATATTCAATCAATCTTAGGCCACGGTAGACCAATTAAAGTGGTGATTAAGGGGCTGATATTTACAGGCTCCTGTGAAAAACGACGCTGGTAATTATGGGTGGGAAACTGCTCCACCTTTTCGCTTTAAAAAAGTTTCTTGGTATTTCTATACTTGTGGTAAAAATGTATTAGTATAGTATTGTAAGAGTATATATCATTGATTAAATTTTATTTTTAATTAAATTATTTTCAGAATGCATGTATTATAAATAAATGTAAAAAGGGTAATTTTTATAATTAGCTTATGCTCTATTCCTATACATTTGACCACTATTTGTCCTTGACTTTTAATAAATGACTTTTGATGTGTTGCATCCTTGGCCATAATGGGAAGATTTTTTACTTGCGTCACATTTTGTCTTTGCCATTTGAACATCCGTGTTTTTTTTAACACAAATCATTAATGCTTTCCCAAGGGTATTCGTACATCCTTTTATCATTGTCCTTATTTTACCGACTCATGGACTTTTGTTTAGTTTAACTATTGCTGTTTTTCTTTCTTTTTTTAATTTTGTTACTCTTGATAAATTGTTTGTTGCGTATAATATGTGTAATTCTTTAAATTTTACATTTTTGCTACATATTTGGAAATTTCCGTTTGTTTACTTAGCATTTGATAAGTAATTTACAAAAATTTTTAGCTCTTAAAATATTGAAAAATTTCTGACGGCATTTTTTTTTAATATAGATTACAGAAACGAAGTTTGAAAAAAGTTGGTGCGTTTCTTCTAAAACTATTACAATTTCCAGAACTAGGGAATAGAATCAAATGTATTGTGATTTTAACATTTTCTAGCATTTCGTTTTATTTCCATTAGTTTTTACTTTTCTATTTTTAAAATTGCAAATTTAAAGTTGACATAAAATACAATTCAGAAACGGGAATTCAATTGTATTGGATAGGGGCTGAAAATAAGAATGGGGTAATGAGTAAACACACACACAGATGTGTATATACAAACTTTTAATAAAAAGCAAACTCATCCGACTTAAAGTTAGAATACTGAAAAATAATAGCTTTAAAATTTTATTTTAACAACAAAGCAGATAATTCAGATATTTTCAGCCATTAAATAATCTTTTAGCTTTGCCATCATAACTTAAATGATAGGGAAAATATTTTCGCATTCCTTTCATTATGAAATTGATTTGTGACAAATATCTTGATATCGATTACTTGCTTTCAATAGAAAACAAAAATGCATTTTTCGTAGTATAACTGTAAAGAAATGATTGTCAACAATGTTCTTTGAAGAATGGCCTTGGGTAGCCTAGTCGTTGTGGTCGCGAACTCGTGGCCGTAATGTAGCGGGTTCGAGTCCAGGTATCACTGAAGACCCTCCATTTAGAGGGGTCGTTGCACATTAAATATGTCGATTCTCAATGTTCTCCCGTTGGTGTGGTAGTTAGGGAGAGGGGTGCCAGTTTAGGTGTCGTCCTCGTCACTTGACAAAGGTTCAAGTCGCCAATAGCCTCCGTGCGGCTTTTATAGTGCGACGTTAATATAACTCTTATTCTCTAAGGAATTTAAAAGGAAAAAAGTTTTTTAGTAATCTCTTTGATTTAAAACTGATTATTTTCAAAAAATATTTTAAATTCTCTTAACACGCATTTATTTTTATTTTCTATCTCGGTTGTTTCCAAGGTAATTTCAAATATAGTGAGTTTTTGTAATATCTTTAAAGTACTCTTCACTAACTATCTCAAAAGAAAGTTCTATTGTTTGAGTTTCAATGAATTATTATACAGTACTACTTAACAAGATGAAACTAATCTGCTGTACACATACCTGATTAATGTATTATCCTCCAAAAAATATTCTTGCGGAAGTGTATTGCAAATACTTAATTTTTTATTACATTTAAAGAGTGTTCATTTGAATTTCTAAACTCGAACTTAACTTTTTTTAGTGGTGTTTTTGTGTTTAACAAATGTTCTTCCTTGAGTTGATATTTTAGAAATGTATCGTTTCTTGACTTTTTGAAAATTTCACTGTTTTAAGGTTATTTTTGTCTTCATTTAGGCTCTGATGGCATGCAGGAAATGGAAGAATTGCCACCAGGTATTGGCCAGTATGACGACTTCCATACCATCGATTGGCAACGAGATATTGCAAGAGATAGAATGCGACATCGATATATTGTCAAAAAAAGAGGAGACTCTATTTGTGATCTAATAAGAGGTTTCCATGATGCATGGTCCGGATGGCTTTGCGTTCTCTTGGCAGGCTTAGCTGCTGGTATGTATTTCATTGTAATTTTCGATTAATTTGATTTTGATTTTAAAAAAAGAAAAACTAGAACTGTAGGAAAGATTTTAGTCATTTATCCTTTGCTATTTTTATTTCAGGTGTTGTTTCTGGCATAATTGACATTGGTGCTGGTTGGATGAAAGATTTAAAAGAAGGAATCTGTCCAGACGCTTTTTGGTTGAACCGGGAGCAATGTTGTTGGTCTTCTAATGATACATTTTATGAAGGTGATAAATGTCCTCAGGTAAGGAATAATCAATTTAATTTGAAATTATTCATTTTTTATTTTGTAGTTTGATATGGAAAAAAATGTACCATTTTGTATTTATATAGTGGCATACCTGGCCTGAAGAATTTGGTTATACCAGCATAAATTTTGGATCAACTTTTATTGAATTTATAATGTATATCTTGTGGAGTATGTTATTTGCATCCCTTGCAGTATTGTTGGTGAAAACATTTGCTCCTTATGCTTGTGGATCAGGAATTCCAGAGGTAAGACTAAAAGCTGTGCTTATCAAAATATTTGAATTGTTTCTTTTACAAATATGGCGTTTATTATACCGTCAATCGATTTCGTTAATTCAAAAAGCATCACCAAATGCTACTGTAGTTTCCTCCATGAATGAAAAAAAATTCCCATACATGCTCCTTCTTTAATAAAACATCTTCAATTCACACTTGGCCAAGATTTAGAAGAATTAAATAATGTGTTCAAAAAACTCATATGCTTGAAATAAATGATGTACAAAAACTACATTATTTAGGTGACCAAATTCCCATAATTGCATTCAAAATCGCGATAAATGTATCTTCATGAACACTAAACCACATAAGTACAGATCTGTGATGTTTCATGCTTTGTCGTTTTGCTAAACCGAATAGTCTCATGTGGCTTCTTTCATATTGGACCATGTTCTTGAAAACACTCCACTCCATTGCATTCTCTTCCACAGAAAACAGATGCCAAATTTCAATAATTTTTTACAACAAAATAAGAGTGTTACAAATTATAAGCAATGTTATATTATTTTCGATCATACATGAACAAGAGATTGTTGCATTTGAACATGCATGGACTCGGATTTTCACAGTCGGCTGCATATTGCTACATTTTTCAATGGATTTGACAAAATTGGTCAACAGTCTAATGTACAAGTACTGCAGATATGAACTCTAAATTTTTTAGATACAAGAAATGAGTTTGTTAGAAATCATTTGTGTTCCATGCATGCCCTGAAAATAAATTAGCATGATCACATTGAATTTCTTAACACAGAAAGATCCTGTGCACAGAAAAGTTCGCATGCATCCTTACTAAAGGATGCACGAGAGCCCTAATTTACAAAATGTAAGTTGAAGTATCAAAAATGTTAGTTGAATTAATTTTTTTGCTCTTAATTTGTTTTGTTTTTTTAACCTCATTAATTTTTAATCAGTTTTTATAGTTGATGTCTTAAAGTTTGTTATAGCCATTGTGTGTTAAAAATAAAGTAAATATTTCCTTTTATTTTATAATTAAATTTTTTGTTCTTTATTTTTAAAGAAACTTAATCTGAAATGCTTAATTGGAGAACAGTTTAATATATATGGCTTATAAATGTCCATTTTTTTTAAAGGATTTTTTCATTAATGTGTATGTATTACAAAAAAATGCAATTAGTCAGGATTACAAATTAATATTTCTCGTATAAAAAAAATATCCCCTAATTCTTTACTTTTGGTTGTGTAAGTTTATACTATGTTTGTACAATTTTTTTTATTGTTTAAACTCAAAAAATTTGAAATATTCATGAATTTTTAGGAATTATAAAAATTTAATTGCAATAGTTACTTTTTAGTAATTTATCCATTTTTATTTTTTTTCAAGGGTTTTTAATGTATATTTCAGCACATGTGCAAATTATTTGTACAAAAATTTACTTCTGGTAGTGTTACTTTTTCTGTTACTTAAATTTTGTGGTGCATTTGTATGCAAGTGATGTGAAAGGCTTGAAATTTATGAAAGGTTATAAGAATTAATTTCTTTTTATTATTGTAATTCTAAATGTGTTAAATATGCCACCATAAACATAACTTAAATGTATTTTACTACAAATGTACTTAGCGATTGTATTTGTTTTTAATGGTAACTAGAGGTTCTTTTTTTTTTGTACGTTCTCTTTTCAGATTAAGACTATTCTAAGTGGATTTATAATTCGCGGCTATCTAGGAAAGTGGACATTAACTATCAAGTCTGTGTGCATGATGCTTGCTGTAGCTGCTGGACTTAGTTTGGGCAAAGAGGGTCCATTGGTACATGTTGCTTGCTGTATTGGCAATATATTCTCGTATCTTTTCCCAAAATATGGGAAAAATGAAGCTAAAAAGAGAGAGGTTGGTATTAAAATTTGTTTTGGCACTTTTCTATGAATAAATTAAACACTTTTGACTGTTTACATAATGCTACAATTTCTGTAGCTTTTTATTATATATATTTTTATGTGCTATTTATAAAAATGGGATAATCTTTAAACATCACATATTGTTTCAAATTCATATTCAAGTATTGCTTTTTCAGTTAATTCCAGAGTTGTAAAAGAATGGAAATTTAATTCTAGTTCCAATTTTATTATGTGCTATAAATGTAATTGTTTTCAATTTTTATTTTTTGCTTACTGTATTACTATGCAAACTGCCAATTAATATTTTTATTTACTTTAAACAAATTAATCATTTCCTAATGATTCACCTTGTCCTTTTTTACCTTGAATTAAGTGCTCAAATATTTTATCACTTAGATACTCTCAGCTGCATCAGCTGCTGGTGTTTCTGTGGCATTTGGCGCTCCAATCGGTGGTGTTCTTTTCAGTTTAGAAGAAGTATGTATGTTAATATTAATATGCATGTTTCTTTTTTGTATTTGCTTTGTTTAATGAAGAAAAATTTGTAGTTTGTCTAGTTGTAAAACATTAAATTCACGTTATTTGCTTTTGGCATTTTTGTTTCACATTTAGATTTAATAGATTCTAAGGGCAAAAAGTATTAAGAGGAAAAAACTTGCTTTAATTATTAGAATAATTATTTTTTTATATACATATCATAATCATAATAGAATCATAAGAATATTTTCCCTATTAAATGAAATATCAATTTAATTATTATATATGTAAATTAGTTAAAACTTATAAAGAATTAACTTAGTAAATTTTTAACTAGGGGATATATACATATGAATACATTGAAAAATTTCAAATTGGTGTGTTTTCCTATTAAATGTATAAGAAACTTGTCATATTTACTCATATATTTTTATCTAAATTTATTTCTTTAACTTTTGTTAAATAATGTTAAACCTTTTGTGTAAATAATTTGTATGATTGTAATATTTGTTAAAATACTCTTATAATGTAATATTGTTTAAATTTTTTTTTTACTTATGAGTAATACTATGAAATCTTACTTTTAGGTTAGCTATTACTTCCCACTGAAAACCTTGTGGCGATCATTCTTTTGTGCTTTGGTCGCAGCATTTGTCCTGCGTTCTATTAATCCTTTTGGAAACGATCATTTAGTCATGTTTTATGTTGAAAAAACTCGACCATGGATCTTCTTTGAACTTATTCCATTTGTTCTTTTAGGAATTCTTGGGGTACTTAAGTTTGGATGTTTTTTTAAGTCAAATCTTATGTTCAAAATTTGCTGTTGTAAAATATTTTTTGTTGTAATTCATACTTTTTCATTTACATGTAACTGCCAAATTTGTTGATTTTCAGGGTTTTGTGGGCTCGGTTTTTATCAAATGCAATATACGCTGGTGCAAATTTCGCAAAGAATCAAAACTTGGCCAATATCCTATTTCTGAGGTAAAAGCAAGCAATTTTTTATGTTTGCATTTTCTTTCATTTATTCTGAACCAGATTTTTATACTAGTACCTACACATTATTTTTGCTATTTAAAGCTATTCTTAAACATCATGAAAGCAAGAACCCTCTTATTAAATTGAACATTTAATATTCCGTGTTTGATATCAGTGTTTAAACTTTGAACTGCAGAATCCTTGATATCCATAAATTACTCGGAAAATGATTTTGCTGGAGGAAATATTAATAGCTTATTTAAGGGAGATAAATGAAATTGTGTGTATGGTATTTTTAATGTGTTATTACTGTCAAAGCCTAACCTTTTTCAATTAATATAAAGATAATTTGTAAGTTATATTAGTCAGAATTATTTTTATAATAGTTTGTTTGTGCTTCTATAGAGCTAGTACACTTTGGAAAGTTTATTGAAAATCAACTTTTGTTAGTTTAGTTAAAAATGGGTTGCCTGATGGTACTAAGATTGTGATTCTGTACAATAACAGACTAGGTCAATAGATGAATGCAGAAAAAAGTATTGCTCTCAAGGAATTGTGAGTAAAGTTTTAAGATTTTTGAAAAATCAATTTTAAAAATGCAGACAGTGATTGTTGTCATATAAAAACAAGATAACCTAGACTGTATCATAAAGCAAAACAGCTTCAGGAGTGTAATATTCACAAGCAAAAAGTAGTGAAAGCAAGGAAGATTCCTCGACATTTACCACGCTGTAAATATTCTCAAATTTTCAATTGTGTGAGTCTGACACAAAGCCTCTCCTTTTTTGTAAACAAAAAGGGGCCAGAGTGTCATGGTGTAAAAACAGATTGAGAAGGAGTATTGAAGATTGGAATAAACTTCCTAGCAATGAATTCATTATTTGTTTCTTACAGTCATTGGGGTTTCTGTGCTTGCAAGCAAAAAAGCATTTCCAACATGTTGCTTAAAACATTCAGTGTAGTTAACACTTCTGTCATGATTTTGGAGTGTATGAAGGCTAGGGAAAGCTATGTATATTGACAGGATGGGTAATACCGAAGTATACAAGAAATTAGTTATACTGGAGAATTTTATGATTCCATGATCAGAAAATATATTTGAGAATGATTTAATCACATCCAGTAGTATTCTGCATCTTGTTATACAAAAATCACTGCTGCTTGGTGTAAGAAGAAAATCATACTACTTTAGCTAACCCATTTGCCCAATTTAATCCCATCTCTATGGAGAATATATAGGGTTTGATGAAGAAACATCAGGATTTAGCTACCCATGAACTAGTGGAAAATGTGAAAACCGTGTTTGGATAACTATTAATAAAAGTAACTGTAGAAATGAGTTAATATTTAGTGGTACCTCTCTTTTCCTTAAGTCAAGAATATTTATTTGAATAGATTATAAAATTTTCTGTAAGTTATTTTAATTTTTTGAATTGCTGCGACAAGTATATCTAAATTGATTGCAAAAAACTTCCGATATACTTATTTTTCGTTATACTGATCTACCAAATATATAAAATTTGAAACTGTTTAAAATTCTTTCTCATTTCTAACAAATTAAAAAAAAATCATGAACTTTTTTTTATTTATTTTTTTTTTATTATTATTATTATTTATTCATTCTAATATTTTTAGTTGTAGCTGTATTTTTTTTTAACCAGATTAGAAGTAGTAAGCTTCTTTGTAAAAAGAAAAGGGAGCTGAAAATTGTAATCAAGTATTTCCAAAAAGTAAAATATGGCTCTCTGATGTTTCTATTAATTGGTTTCAAACTGCTTACACAAAACTTTGAGGAATGTTAACTTTCATAGACTCAGATTTAACAAATTGAAATTGTTTTTTAACATAGAAAATAAAAAAAATCGGTAATGTGCATCCATTTGTATTTAAACCACAAATCAATGTAGGATACTTATTGCAAGTACTTTTTTTAAGATCGTAAATAATTTTGAATAAAGATCGTGTAATAATTCATCTGCTATTTAGCTTTTATACGTGTGCGAATTGATAGTTTATTTTTGAACGATAGCTGGTTTTTAAAATATTGCTGTAAATTTGAATTTTCTCATTTATATAACATGTTCATGTTTTTTTTTTCCCCTTACTTATAGGTGCTTTTGATTACCCTTATCAGTGCTGTCATAAATTTTCCTAATGAGTACACACGCATGAATACCAGTGACCTTATAAAATTGTTATTTAGTCAGTGTGGAATAGCAAATGTTTCTCCTCTTTGGTAAGAATTGTGCGTTATGATAGTTTAAATAAATTCATTATCTTTAAAATTCTAGCTCTTGTTTGAAACTGCCATAACTTTCTATGAATAATTGTTCAAATTTCACTTTTTATTTTCCATTTAAACTGCCATTAGTTTTCATTCTTTGAATTTTTACCATTTTAACCCTTAACAGCCACTGGCTTATATATCGATCTCCCTCAACTGGTGTGTTGAGTGCTCCAGACGTCTTTCCGAAATACAGTCCTTTTCTTTGTGCTGCTGTCAGTAAAACTATTCCTGAGGCTTTCAAATCAATAAAATGACCTTGTCAGTATTTGTGAAGGATTTACTTATTTCAGAGAAAAACTTGTTTAGTTGTGCCTTTTCTTTTTCCCAATACACTGCATATGCACACCTATATGAAAAACAGTCACTGGGGAACGAATCGCGTAACTTTTAATCAGCAATTAAGGGGTTAAAGAATTCATGTAAAAAAAGTTACTATTATTTCTAATTTGTTGTTTAATACATTTGACGAATTCCATGTAATTGGACACTATACATTTTATATTTACAACATTCATGAAGAAAATTTTATCTTAAGCAATTCTAAATATGTACACCTCTTTATTTGTAATTTTAAGCTTTTCAGTTACTAATGTTGATGTAGATAGCTCTTGAAATTTCTTTACTTTTGTAGAATAGTTTTATAAAGGAGAATTGTTATTACACATGCACTTTGGGCAGCTATGCAAATGGGAAGCAAATTACCCTTTCGACATTATATGTTGTAATGTGATAGAAATAAGTTATAGAAAGGCACAGTTTGTTTTAAAATGAAAGATCTTAGGTGCATTTGATTCTTAACAAATTGATTGTCTGCAGATGGATCTTTCTCTAAAAAGGTGCAGGCACTAGGACTTTCCCAAACCATTATGTGAAGAAGTATATTATGATTATGCCAGTTCAAGTAAAATTATCCATGAAAGTGTTAAATGTAGTGTAGATGAGCTGGGCCATTGTCAAGTAGCATTGTAACTGTGGATGGATGCCCTAGTATGAACGAAATCATTTGGCAATATAAGGCTAATGCACAAAAAATGTTAACTGCCATAAATTTCAGAATAATTTCCTTGCTATCGGGACAGAAGTCATCGCCCTACGAGAGCATCTTTAATGACCTCACATCATAGCCTAAATAGAGGCATGAACTCAGGAACGTTGCCTGTGGATTCAGAATCGCTTCAGTACATGCCACTGGTAGTCTGAGTGGTGTAAAACGCATAATTGTTTTTGCTAGCAGGATGCTATTTAAGTTGGTGAGGTGGTTTTCTCATATGGAGACTATGTACATGAGAACTTTGAGTCATCCCTCACAGGTGCTATATCCCTGACGACCATATTCTCCTGTTATCTCACTTGATACCTCTTTTGAAACAATGCACAATGCCAACACTTTTGAATTAAATTCTAATGGTTCAATAATGCTCTACTGACATGACCTTGCTTCCCCAACATCTATGTTACCTGATCTCAATCCCTGTCTGCCAATCATCTGAGATGCCATTAAAAGTTTAACCTTTGGCTCTGCTTCATTAAATCTTAGTGAACTAAGGGAGATAGTCTTGAGACTGTGAATCCATATATCTTACAGCTTCCAGTTGTCGCACCGATACATATCATCTGTCATCGGGATAAAAGGTGGGAGTACACTTTGAGATGACTCTCTAATTGCTCTTCAGTATATATAAAGTATCTAAATACTTCAGTATATATAAATCTAAATGTATATGTATACCATTAATGACATTTTTATTAAAATAAATTTGTTTACTTTTCTTAAGTGATTACAACCGCAACTTTACTAAAGTTAATAGTCCAGTTGAAATGGCAGAAGCTAACAGTGGAGTTTATGAATCTTTGGCAAAATTATCACTAGCTCTTGTGTTCAAATTGGTTATTACTATTTTTACTTTTGGAATAAAGGTGAGTTTGTGCAGCAATTCATAAAACTGTCTTAAAATGTTTGTTTGGTTTTTATTAATAGTTTGTGTTTAGTTTCTAGACTGTGAAATGTTTAATATTTTATCTTTATGTCTTTGCATTTGTAAATAGCAACTCATAATATATATTGATAAATATTTCTACTTTTAGTTTTTTTTAAAAAAAAAACTTGTATAATTATAGTTTGTCCTCTTTAGATCTCACGATTTTTCTTGAAATTATTTTAAACTTCAAAAGCAAAAATTCATTTTCCCCTCTATTCTGTAGCTTCCTGCTGGTTTGTTTATACCCAGTATGGCGATGGGAGCAATAATGGGCAGAATGGTTGGAATTGGTATGGAGCAAATAGTTATGTAAGTTACTATATAAATAAAAGGTTTGTTTTTATTCATTTATTTGCCATAGATTTATTTCTTTTGAATTTTTAACTCAATTCCTTTCTTTTAAAATGTGATCTGGTTTTCTTTTTCAATTTTTGAGGCAATTCTCTCAAATCAAATATAAACTTGATTTTTTTTTTTACTTCACAGAATATTTCAGAATTAAAATGCAGTTTGATTTTTCCAGATATTTTTAGCCTTGTAAGGTGTCATTACAGTACTTGTAAAGGCTAAAAAAATTTAATGTATGTGATTAAATCAAGAAGTTTGTTTATAAATCCACTAAATGCATGATATTGCAAAGTATTAATCTGCTCAACTCCATTGCTCTAGTAAATGGGTATTAATAGAGACCACACATTCAACTTGTGATTTTCTGTAGTAATAAAACATTTACATATTCTTCATAATTGTATTAATTTTTGTATTTCTTTTAGTAAAACCAAATAATTCATTTTTTAGTTTCCAACATCTGCAAAAAATGGAATTTGCTGGGAATTTGAATAAAAAATCAATGCAGGGAAAAATTTAATTTCTTAATGCTACATATGATCTGAACTAAAATTTCATTAGCACTTCTTGGTCTATTCTTAAGTTGATTATTGATTATTTCGGTGGAGTAAACTAATCTCAAGTATGTCTCGGGGTGAACTTTCAATGTTCTTTTGTAAAATTGCCTATTAAATAAGTTTTCCATTTCTTCATTAATAAACTATGAATGCTAAGTACATTCATCTTATGGATAGATAGCAGCGTTACACATCCCCCCTTAAATGATATAAATTTGAATCGGGGTGAAAATTAATAGTATTTTGACATATTGGACAGCTTTATTGTTGATCAGAAGGTTGTGTAAATTTCTTCTAGATTTGTCAGATGGAGATGATTAGGAACAAGGAAGATACGATTTATTGCCAGAATTTCTGAGATTTAGATGATCAAAAAAAGAATACCGTTCCTCTTCCAGAACTTTCCCTTTTACATTGAAACCCGTTTTATTCAATAATTTATTGTAAAAGGCTCATTCTCAATACTTTAAAATACTTTATTCGTTCTAAACTGTGTTCAAAATGTTCAATTAAAATTTTCTGCTCTGATATAAATTTTTTTATTTTAAAGAAAACAAACTATGAAAAAGTGTTTTATACAGTCATAATAGCTCTTATTAGAAAGTTTATTGCACTTGTTGTCTAAGAGATGCATAAATCTGTAAACTTTACAAATTTAAATTGTACAGTAATCATGCTTTTGTGAAATATCATACATTTATCTTAAACGTTTTTGTACGATTTTACTATGATAAAGTTCACTTTTAGAAAAGGCCAAAGATTACCATCATGTATAATTTAATAAAATTGTCTTTTTTTTATACCTACCTGATTTTTATAAATATGCATTTATTTCTATTAAAATTAAGATGTTTATATGTCAATTACATATACTAATCAGTTTTATAGCTACTGTAGAAATTCTCTGCATAAGTTTTTCGTGTTTAATTGTATGGGTTCTGTTAGCATATAGCAAGATTTCGTGTAAGGTCATGTGTTGTTTTAATTATTCCGGATTGAGTTCATTTCTGAATTTTCATGCGATTGTATGAAATCTCCTGTCCTAAAAAGTGAAACTAATCTTAAATGATAAACCTTTGTAGAATGGCTTAATAGACCCATTCTCTTATGTTATTACTTAGCCACATAAAATTAAATTTATTTTAGAAATTTTCTCAATTTGTTTTGCACTACATATATCTTCTCTTACTGTAGCAAAATTTTCATCTCATTGTTTGTCATATATATCACAAAACGTTCTTGTACATTGGTACACCTATTAGTTAAATATAAAATTATTCCATTGTGTTAAAAAGTCACTGAGATTATAATTCTTACCTCATTATAGGGGGGAAATTATTTTTCTTTTAAAATATAAATAATTCTTTCTAATTTGTTTCAATATCATAAAATTTTTAAATGTTTTTATTTTTGCTCTTAAATGATGAGAAGTTATAACGATTAGAAATGAATTTAGCCTCTCTATTGCTCAACTCGTATACTTTATATATATTTCTTATAATGTAATGAGTGCAGAAACTCAGTAGGGTATACCTGTTTCATACATTTAACTCTTTTGAAAAATTTCACATTTTTTAATTTTAGGTCCTATAGTCATTTACGAATTTTCCAAAAGGCTTGTCCTGAAGGAGAAAGCTGTATGACCCCAGGATTGTATGCCATGGTTGGTGCTGCTGCTTGCTTGGCTGGAGTGACAAGAATGACAGGTATTCTGTAATGTATTTTTGTAGTATTTTTTCAGTTTCCATATTTGAAAGGCTTTTAAATTTTTATAGTTTACTGAATTCAGTTATTTTTCTTTCAGTATCATTGGTGGTGATTATGTTTGAGCTCACAGGTAGTGTTAATTATATTGTTCCTCTAATGGCTGCTGTTATGGCCAGCAAATGGGTTGGAGATGCTCTTGGAAAGGAAGGAATGTATCCTTGAAAGTGAATGTGTTTAGTAGAAAATGGTTTAAAAGAATTTTATGTTAAATTTCCTCCAGTAGTTCATTTCAATTTATGAAAGAAGTTGGTGTATGTATTTCAAACTCGGCTTCTGTATTTTGATTATTGAATTGTGTTAATTGTGTATAATTTAAATAGTTTTCTGTAATATTTTGGTCAAAAATCTGAATTATGTCTTAGCTAAAATAATTTACATATTTTAGTTTTTTTTTATTCTATCAATTATCTAGAGCTTAACTTTAATCATTAATATTCACTATGTAAAATGGGAAATAAATAACTTTTAAGGAAATGTTATTTTGTTTAACCAATGCTTAAAATAGATATGATGCTCATATCCATTTGAATGGCTATCCATTTTTAGACAGCAAGGAAGAATTCACTCATACAACATTAGCTGCTGATGTAATGAGGCCAAAGTATGTATTTTCTCCCCCTCTTTAATTTGAAATTTGTGTGCATGGTAATGCTTCTGAAAAAGATACTTAAAATGTTTGTTATATTGTAAATGAAGCCTGCAAAAATCTTTTATATAGGAGTTATTTTTATTACTTATATGTATATAATTTTACATGTTGTGAAATAACAGTAATTTCTTTTTAAGCATAAAATTTATAAGTAGGATTTTTTCTGTTTTGGATGGAAATATCCTATTTCATATTAAATTTAACTAAACCAATTTTATGTTATATGAATATCTGAAGAATTTCATTCATTCTGTAAGCAGGAAAACAATTTCAAAAGAAATATGCAGAAAAAAAAGCAATAAAACTTAATTTTGTTCAAATATCCAACTATTAAATAAAACTATTGGGTTGGAGGGAAAGTTCTATCATATTTTAAATAGGCAGGTGAGTCATTCGGATTTTTTTTGTTTTTTTAGATGCTGTATAATATAAAGAGTTCTTTTTATACCGTTCATCATTTACTTGTAATATTTAAAGTGAAAAACGTGTCAGTAGATAAAGTGCATTTACGACACTGCATTTTGTATGAATTCCAAAAAGGAAGCAACGCATCGGTTGCATGTAAAAATTTATGTGCGGTATTTGGAATATTGTAAATGTTAGTACTTGTCAAAGATGATTTAGCAAATTTCGTTCTGGGGAACTGAGCCTCCAAGAAAGTAACCGATCTGGATGACCATCCAAGATCGATAATGATGTTTTGCGATCCATGTTGGAAAATCCACATTTATATAACAAGTCAAGAAATTGCAGAAGAGTTTGGTATTCATCATACAACTGTTGGAGATCACATTAAATCTCTTGGGTTTGTGTTAAAGCGAAGTGTTTGGGTTCCACATGAATTAACGGAAAAGAATTTGTCTGATCGTGTAAGAATGTGTTCATCACATCTAATTAGACACAATGTGGAGCCGTTTTTGGACAAGCTGATTACTGGAGATGAAAAGTTGGATTCTTTACGAGAATATTAAGAGAAAAAAATCTTGCTGCAAACCAGGAACATCATCTGCAACAGTTGCAAAACCAAGTATCCATCAACGAAAAGTACTGCTTTGTTTGTGGTGGAACAGGAAAGGTCCAGTGTACTACGAGTTGCTGAAACAGGGAAAAACCATTAACGCGGATCTCTACTGTAATCAATTGGATAAGATGAATGCAGCTATCAAAGAAAAAAGGCCAGCATTAGCCTCCAGAAAAGGAATAGTGTTCCACCACGATAACGCTCGACCACATACTGCAATGGTGACACAACAAAAACTGAATACATTAGGATGGGAAGTCCTTGGTCATCCACCGTATTCACCTGACATTGCACCATCCAGATCTCTGCAAAATTATCTAACGGAAAAAAAGTGTTTCTTTTGAAAGTGTTTCTAAGGCAGTTGCTGACTATTTTAACTCCAAGGACGAGAATTTCTACAAAATAGGAATTTATATGTTACCTGAAAGATGGCAACAAGTTGTAACAAATAATGGAGCATATATAATTGATCAATATTAAACACATATTTTTATAAATGCATTCAAATGTTTTCTTTAAAATACGACAGAACTTTCCCTCCAACCCGATATATTAATTTTAATATTGATGGTACATAATAAATCTATTACAGTTATATATATCCTTTCCTATAGAGATTAATTGTATTGGAGGAAAATTTCAAATTGTATTTTTTTCCTTAAAATATAATTTTATATTCTTTTGTTGTGAAATCCATACAAATCTTTGAATTTGTTTGAAAACATAAATTTACCTGTTTTCTTGACCTAATAATGCAAATATTCAGTTTGTACTGACCTTGAATTGAATTATCAAGGAAATATATATGTATATTTGAATTGGCTAGCTAACCCCTTGAAAACATTCTTTCATTGGCTTTAATTAAATTAGCTGAAATTAAAAATTTTTATCAGTTTTGATAGTGTACTTGATACTATATTTTATTATTTTTTGATATTTAGCATAATGTATATAGGTATATATTCTTACACTTAATGCTTTGTTACAGAAGAAATGAAGGACCTCTCTGTGTTATAACCCAAGATAGTATGACTGTTGAAAATATAGGTATTTTTTGATTACATGTTGTTTGTTTATAAATTTCTTGTGTGAAGTTCCTTAATCAACTAATATTTGAAAGTTGAATTATAAGTTTTTTATTTTTACCATAACTTAATATTGTAATAACGTCTTGATGTATGGGAGTGAAAATGCTTGTTGGCAAGGTCCAAATGAAGACAACTCCCTCTCTAGTAAGAAACCTTTTATTTTTGGGTTGACAGCAGGACAGGAACAGGATTACATATAAGTACACGCAATCGTACAACAACAAGACGTCAACAGCACTAACTAAAAACTAAACAACTAAGGGCGGAAACAGACCAATAGTTACAACGCCATCTTTATGGTTACAGTTATAAATACAGTCTGTTATAATATTTTAAATTTTTTTAAAATACTGTACCCTTCAATGAATTATGCAAAACCTTCTTTTTCAATATATGTGTGTATAAATAATCTAAAAGCTTGTGTTAATTATTTAGCAATTTTGGTGACCATTAATATTAAGACATGAGTAAGGAAAGGAAATATATTTGTAGTATTAATGTGTTTATGGTTATGGCTTTCCCCCTACAAATATATAGTCAAAGGTAATTTTATATTGCATATGGACTTTTTAATTCTAATTACCAATTAACTGAATACAAATAAATCTTCTGAGGATTTTTTATTTGTTATGTTTTTAAATACTTTGTGCTCTGTGAATTAAGTTTCGCAATGTTAAACTGTTTTAAATATTAGAATTACTATTTACGACTTTACTAGTAGTATCATTATCAATGTGTTAGTAAATTTAGGAACTCCTTGATCTTTTGAAAACTTCAATGTAGTATGCAAATAACATTTACTAACTAAATGGGATGTGTTTATTGCATTAATTGTCATGTTATGCTCATGTTTAGTTTTGCACCATCAGATTTTTCTGCATTCGAAGTAGTAATTGAACTTCTAAAATTGTTTTAGTACTTTCAAAGTCACCCCAAAATTTATGGTATTTGTAATATAATGTACAGAGTTATGTAAAATTATCATGAAGAAAGTATTTTAAACCAAATTTGTTCAAATTTTAGCTAGGAAAAATTGTAGCTGTTATTTATATTTCATTATCTTTTTTTTTTCCCTCTCCTTTCAAAGTATTTTTTGTGTTTTTAAAATTTTCATTTTTTCTTTTAGTATTAAAAAGAGCTTCACTAGTTTGTTTCTTTATATTTCAGAAACACTCTTAAATACAACTGATCATAATGGATTTCCTGTTGTGGTATCAACTGAATCTCAGTATTTAGTTGGTTTTGTCCTTAGGAGAGACTTGAGTCTGGCCATTAGTAAGCTGTTAAATTAATTTTGCATGCGTAATTTTAAGTTGATTTATTTTCTTCTGATTTAGTCAATCCTATTTTATCAAAAAACATTCTTTGTTTTGCCAATTGTCTAAATTTAAACTTCTGTACGCCTGTTTTAAAACCTATTAGATATTTGTAGTATCTTTATTTTATAGTATATTTGTAATATAAAATCCTTAATTTAATGCTTATTCTAATTGTTTTACGACAAATTTTCTTAATCTTTAAAGCTAATGCAAAAAGAACTCAAGAAGGTGTTGTTAGAAATTCCAGAGTTGTGTTTACCAGTCATGTACCCACTCCATGGCAAGGGCCTCCACCAGTCAAACTTCGCAAAATTTTGGATTTGGTCAGTATTTATTCGTTACATGTAAAAGTAAAGATTGAACTAATTTGTATATTATAACTCTGTACTTATTCTTAATTTTATCGCCTTAGCTTAATTGGTTTGGTTTGTTTTTCAAGATTTCAGTATAAATGCTGAAAAATGTATATCCATTTGTAAAGTTTCCACATTAGTGAATAATTTACGAACAAAATATATAAATTACATTGTATGATGTGGTGTATTTGTTATTTTTTTAGAGTGATCTGTTAAAAAATGAAAGTATTTTTTGTTGATAATTTAGATGATTCTTTATGTCATGTTTTTTTGTTTGTTGAATGACTAATACACTAATAAATACTTAAAAAACATTTCTTTGAGTATTTGTGGAAAAATGAAACATTGTTTATTTTCTCTTATTTTACTGGTATATTTTTAAAAGTCGTTTGTATATGTAGTGGTGTTGCATGAATTTGTAGTTAATTCTTATGTAAAGAAATTAAGTCACTAATAGAAAGCGAGATTCATCAAAATATTCGGTTTTTAAATTCAGTTAGTATGTAACTTTTCCCTTTCCAGAATTCATGTTCATTTTGTGAGGAAATGCAACCTTTTTTCCCTTATGGTTTTTAATCGCCCCTTTTCTCCGTTTATAACTGCCATTTATTTATGGAAACTTTTGTTCTTGAAAATTTGAAAACCATCCATTAATTTCATTTTATGCTAACATGCACATTGAACAATTAATAAGCAATTTTATATTCTTAAAAATTTTTTTTAATATAGGCTCCTATTACAATAACTGATCAAACACCAATGGAGACTGTGATTGATATGTTCCGCAAACTGGGACTTCGACAAACATTGGTTATACACAATGGGTAATTAGAACATATAACTTTTTATGATTTTAATTCAATTTTTTTCTCTTGCTCTTTCATAAGCATTGTCATTGAAATTATGTGTGTACATGTAATATTGTCTTATTTAGGATATAAAATTATTACATAAACTAGTATATTCACATGAAAGGAAATCTTGATATTAATTGTTCTGAGTATTGATTCTTTACGTTTCTGTGCCTTTCATGTAGATTAAATATAATGAATGAGACCAATCCCAAATGCATTTATTGGGCAATACCTTTGTGATAAAATAGAGAAATGAACTTTATACATGCTTTTAATAATTTTGACTGTAAACATATCAAATGATATGTTTACAAACAGAAATCTGTTTTTGATTATCTGCTTAGGACAATGCTGAATTTTCTGTGTATAGTCCTTAATAGATCTAAAATTTAACAAATACTTTTAAATTAAATTTTTTTATCTTGGTTTTTATATAATTTAAGTGCATGTTTTTGAATTGATAATGCGTTATTACAATATTTTTTAATCATTTTATTTTAATATTCATTATTTTTTGTATTTGTATATATTTTTTGAAGAGTCAAAAAAATTTTATTTCAGACGCTTACTTGGAATAATCACAAAGAAGGATGTGCTTAGACACATTAAGCAACTGGCTAATCAAGATCCTGAATCTGTGTTATTCAACTAAATTTAATTCTTTTCCTATAATGCATTTTATTGTACAAATCATAAATTTTGTTTTTCCCCAGCTTACAAATAATTATGCATGATGAAAAATAATACAGTCATCTATAGATGTTAAATGTATAATCTGTATTTAATGAAAATGTAATCATCACTTATTAATGAATTATACTTTTAAACTGGCCAGTAATAAGTTGTCAATTCATTGCTTAACAAACTGCCTGAAAAGCATGCAAGCAATATTTGTGTGTATGCTAAATTAAGATTTCAGTATATCAGTCCTTTGCTCAATTCAAACTTTTAAAGTTGATACATTTTCTGCTAGTCTAATTATTGTATGTGTCAAGGGGGTTTTTCTCCCTTAAAATGCGTGATTTTATTTATTACTTCCTGAATTTGTATGATTAGTTAGTTGCCCAATGTTTCTAGTAATCGCTGATTGCATGTCCACTGTAAAAATCATTTATCCTTGTATGTGTATATATATATAACTGTAATTTAGCAGAGAAATCAGCTCCACATTTCTTGTAGAACTTGTCATGCTAATGTTATTTATTGGTTATTAATTATAAGTTATGTGCCGATACATGAAAAACTTTATCATTAAAGTTCTTTTATTTATTATTTTGTTCAAAGTTCATTTAACTGTAGGTAGTTTTTTAAAATACATTCATTCTCAGAAAATATGTACTTCTTTCCAACTGGAAATGAATGCAAAAATTTTTAACTATGCTTTGTAAAGATTTGCATTTATCAGTGACTTTATTTATGGTTTTTATGCCAGGTGCAATAAATTATTCCATATTTGACACAGGTTATGTTTAAAATCTCATGTCCTAAAAAATTTTTTTTTCCGAAAAAAGTTTGTAGTTGGTGTGTATTATATACATAGAAATTAAAAATGAATTTGATTTAAAAAATTATGTGCATTACACTTTGTTTTCTTTTAAAAAGATGTTACTGCTGAATAATTATGAGATTTTAATGAAAAATAATCGACTTTTTCTCCATAAATTTCAGATCATGGTGTATAAATCGGAAATTTTGGAATTTTTTCAGTTTGTAAGGGTATAGATAATTCTGAAACTTTTTTTTTTTCCCCTGCGTATTTTGAGGGTATTTTTACAAATTGAAATTTCAGTAAAAGTTCACTCTTGAATCGAAATTTTTTTATTTGCATTCTTCTATGCATTTGAATCCTGTATTTATATATGTATATTTTGAACCTTTTGAGCTATAATTTATCAGTATAACATGGGGATTAACTGATTTATGGTTACCCATCAACTATTAGTTCTATAAACTGCAATCCACAATTATCTGCTATTAGAAATATGGACATATATTTCATAATTATCATGATACACTTTGAAGGATTCTTTCATGTTATTTTCTTTTGCATTAAGTGATTGTTTGTCATTGCATTAATTGTATGTTTACTGCATAATAATTTTTGACTGCTGATTTTTAAGTTAGACTTGAACAGATTTTGACATTCAAAATTATATTTATAATGTTTCTGTCCTTGTTATAGTATTTAACCATACAAAAAATGTGTACATATAACCTGAAATCTTACATAAACGTATATCTGCATTTTCTACTCATATTGTTTAAAAATTAGGAAAACAAGTATCAAATGGTTAAAATTTTGTAAATCTTATACGTGATAACAATGCAGGTACTAATGAATTATTAAAAATTCTAAAGATTGATATAAAGAATATAGTATGTGCAAATCTCAATTTCTATATTTTAGTGGATAAAATTGAAATACTAAATGCATTTTTTTATTGAAGCATCTTTTGAATGCTTTACTAGTTTTGTATATTTTTGAAGGAACCTCAAAAAATTTGTTGGGAAATTTATATGCATTTAAAGTGATTGTGGATTTATTTTGGAATATTCATATATTTTTAATGTTGAATGAGGTGGTTATTTCAATTTTTGTGATATTTTAGATTTATATGCCAATTCATATTTCATTACTTAATTTTTTAAATTAATGTTAAACTTTATATTTTTCTTTCGAATTTCTGTTGCAAATTTAATCATGTATTTAATTTGTATTTTTTCTTAAACACCCTTTCTTAAATTTTGCTAATTCATATGGGAAAATTAAAACAGGTTTTATGTAGCTTTCTCTGTAAATATGTTAATAAATTTTGTTCTAAACTGAAAAATTCTGTACGGTTTCGATTATGTTAAACTACAATCCCGCTTCGCATTTTTTTTTTTTTTAAAGTAATTTAAGCTCAGTGTTTTGTATAATAAAAAGATTTGTGTTAGATTTTCTGTGCAGTTTTTTAATATTTCGTGGTTTTTTTTTTTTTAGTGTCACATTGTTTTCCTGTTTTAATTATCTTTGATTTGTTTCATTCTTATGCATTTTTAGTGATAAAAAAAGAGTTTATATATGTTAATACTTCAAATCCGAGAACGGCAAATCTATTCTACCATTTTTATTTTAATGCAATCATTCTTAAATCTCCAATATTTTAAAACTGTTTCTCAGTTAAGTTTTGGTAATCCATCAATATATGAAGAAAATGAAAATGAGTGAGAGAAGTAAATAAAAGAATTTAATGTTAGAGCAAGTTGATCCTAAACAAAAGTTATGTATTCCATATTAGTTTATTTGAAGTTGAAGCATCAAGTTCTCTATTTTTATTCATGTCACCTGCATATCTCATTCTTATTTTTTAGATGAAAAACCAGTATATAGTTTCACATTAAAACAGGATATCAAGAGTAATTACTTTTTTTTATAAAAATTAATACAACTTTAAAAAAAAACGCTTATATAAGTGTTATTACTTTATTTTTTTTTATTTATAAATTAACTATTTTCAATTCAAATTTTAATCAAACACTTTTTATTTTAGCTTACAGCAAAACTTTAGGAATTTCTTTTCATTAAGATATCTATAGTAAAACAAATTTCAAGTTCTTGATTGAAAAAAAAAATGGTATTTTCAAAATTTAAATATTCAAAACACTATCTAAAAAAAGGTTTTCTTTTTTCTCCTAAATTTCCTGCCACAAAAATTAAAAGTGGTATGATTAATTACACCATGTATGTGAAATTTTTTTCCGTATTCTCTTTCTTAAGGCTGACTTTGGCATAATGTTAAAGAATAGGACCCAGATTTAAAGGATTTTTCTGATAAAAAAAAGTTTTCCAACATTAATACTATATTTTGGCTTCACTATCCTATAGAGAGCAACATATTTCAACATACTCTATATTTTTATCCAAGTTGACTGAATTTTTCTGGTAAAAAATGTGTTTTGCGGTTTTTTACTGATACTGTAATGATAAATGAGATATCCCTTTACATTTTAAAAGGTAAAAATAATTATTTATGCAAGATTTTTAAAGACACTATATTATAAACAAATGTATGAATTACATTGTTGCAAATTTTCATTTAAGTCGAGATATTTTTCTGTTTGATTGTGATTCGCCATTATTTCAGGACCTTGTACATTTGGCAAAGACAGCCTTAAGTAATTGTTTTGATACTTGACTCAAAAATGGTATTGATATTTGACTATATTAAGATTCCACTTCTAGATGATAAAAGATCTTAGTTATATTTTTCATGTTTTCCTTAATCAGATTCAAAATATTTTCTTTTTGAATAAATCTGATTCTTTAATTGTGATTTACGTGGATTATTTTAGTCTTATGCTTTGTAATTAAAAGTATTAGATTCCAACCTATTTAAAAATGCCTTTCTTACATCTATACACTAGCTATAAAAGGAACACCAGTGGTTCAAAAAAGTCATGTTGAAACTAACAACTTGATTTAAAAGGTTTTTTTAATCAATGTCTCATTTTCTTATACTTGTCCTTTTGCTTACTGAAGGAATGTTAAACAAGGATAATTGCAGACAAGATTAATTTCATCCCTTTCCTATAATGCAAGTGATAATTCTAAAATAACTAGAAACATATGTATTGAATTGGGATTCTCTTGTGCCAGGATAAAGAAAACCTCTTCAAGAACTAGCTGATTTGCAGGAGGTAGATTAAGATATTTTTTTATTCATGGCCCTTTTCTTTCATAAAAGATTGTTGCTTTTGAGTTCATTGTTGATTAACAATTTTGATTTTATACTAGTTAATCCATTAACATCATAATTTTAATTTTTTTTTTACCAAATGATTAGCTTTGGTTATGAATGAGGATTAAATAACATAGCACAAGGCCCCCCCCCGGGCCGGGTTTTTTTTTTTACAACTGTAACATTTTTACATATGGTGAATTAAATTTTGCTGAATTTGCTTAGAATGTAGAGAAATTAAAGCGCAGTTTTTTAAATATAGTATTAATTCATTAATTATCTGATCCTCTTTTAACTGTAGAAACAAATGCTGTTATACATGGTGTAACTGAAGTGATGGGCATAATTATAAAAAAAAACTATTACAATAAACCTTCGTCAAAATAAAAAACCCAGTACAATATGGGGTCAGAAGGCAATCCTTACATTCCTACCTCTATAATAGAAACTTCTCTCGAAATCGACTCGTACTCGAATAAGAAACCGATCCCAGGGTTCACTACTTGGACCAATATTTAATATATATGCAAATGGTGTACCCTAAACCAGACAACTATTTGCATGTATGCAGACACTGCAATACTCGCTCAACTCACGAAATTAAACTATCACACACTTCTACACAAATAACTTCCGGAGTTAGAAGGCTGGTTTTCCTAACTGAATATAGCTTTAAATCCGCCGATTTAAGCTCATTTCGGCCCCTGGACGCAGAAGATCTACTGGCATTTCGAAATTTTTTACCAGAAAATCTGGTTAAGTCCAGCTTATCCGGGCTCCTGGGCGCCCAATGGATAAACCGGCACTGCTTTAAATGTAACGAAATCGGGAGCAATCTTCTCGGAGCTCTGTTTAGTCAGTAAAAAATAAGATGCATATATATACTGATTCTCAGACTAGGGATAACATGCCTTCTCAATCTGGGGACATGCTTTTCAAACAAATATCAAAATGCTGTAAAAAGCTCGATATCTAATAAGACAGATCACTAATAAACATTGGCAGTGGCGTAACGGAAAATAACTGCCCCCCCCACACACACACAAGGTCAGGTCTTGGGCCTCAAGTCAGATCTTACACAAAGGATTGCAAAACTGTGACATAATGTAAGTTTACACAACACGTAAAAATATTTAAATATTAAACTTATAACTGAAGAGAAAATCAACCCGAGTCTGAGTAAACGAAGTAAATAACGTATAACAATAGAGAGTATTTATTAGAATGGAGAATCTAATAACAGAGTCGACAGGAAACCTGGTAACTTGAATAGAAACGATACCACTAAGAAAGACACGAACCTGTAAAATAATTTTCGATTTCTAATCCTTACGAAAGAAAAAGGTATTGCTTGCCTTTTATTCTTCGTATCTGAATCCCGGGGTGATCTTGACCTAAAGTGTTCGATTATATTCTAGTGTAAATACTGCAACTCTTAATAAGCAGAGTTTTGTATGATGCCAAAATGATTTAATGATACAAGAAATAAAAAAAATGATACATTCTAAGACAAAGACGCAACTACTATTACTAATCACTTCCAAGATTTGTTCATCAGGTTTCCCGTTTTTACTATTATTAGCATTTGCACAAGATGACGTACTTGCAGCTATTAAAAAATTATCCAACTTTGCATATTTGCTATTAATATTACACTCCTTTTCCTTACAAATTTTTCGTTTTTGAGAACCACTCAAAGTTTTTTCTCTCATTTTAGGGACGCGTTTCTTTTTTACTTATAAACAAAATACCAGTATAAGAACCAGAATATTAAATTCCGTTTAAGTAAACAGTTTGAATATTGCAAGAGAGAAGCGAGATCAAAATGCTTTAATAGTAAAGGAACACGCCCTATATATTTAAGTGCATTGAATATAAAAATATGTATGTCTGTTCTAAAACAATTTTGTGAAACGTTTCTCATTAAGCTTTATTTAATTGAATACTCATAAATCTAGGCTAAATAATCATTTAAAATGCTCTTTATTTTTCCAAGTATTGTAATACTATTTTAAGATTATATTTATAATTCGAACATAATGTTACCAAATTTCACTTCATATATAAAAAGAGAGAAAAAGAAAACTACCTAAAAACACATGTTATATCGACTTAACATGATCATTCAGAAAAATTATTCATAATTGATGATTCAGAAAAAAAAAATTTACAGTAAACAAAACAAATGAACCGCATATTTTTCTTTTTTTTAATACTAGGAAAAGTAATGAAAAGTGTGCATGTGTCTCGTTTTGGAAATGGAAGCTGTCTTATGAAAAAATTTAACCTCAATTAATATTATTTAGATTTAATCCAAGGATAAAATTTTACAAACCATGTTCACTTAAATATATATAGCTATGAATACGTATATACAAAATAATTTCATTGACATTAAAATAAGTTCGTTTTCATTTAACTCGGAATCCTTTCAGTTAAAATTGTTATTCACTTATGGGAATTTATTTAATACATAAATATATATATATACACATATATATTAAAAGAGATTTTGTTAAACTATATTTATTATTTTCATAGTCCACTTTTTAAAGAAGGTAAATTCAATAAAATATTCCATAATACTTTTTTATCTTAATAGGGTAAAAATATAGTAGTACCTTCCAATAACGAACCTTGTGTTTGATGCAATATGTCCTAGAAACAAATTTAAACCCATCAGACCAGACATTGGGTATTTTGTCCCTTAATGCTAAGCAAATTAGTTTAATTAGAAATTCGAGTCATTAATCTTAAAATAAATGGTATACAAATAAATACCTTAGTCACCGGCTTTTTTTTAAAAAAAATTGCAGTTACTAAAAATTCTTAATAGAAAGTTTAATTAATGTATAAATGTTTGAAACGAGCAATAAAATCTTGTACTTATAGAAATTTAATGAAAATATTCCGTTGTACGGATCTTTTTGATAGCCTGTCCATTGTCTCTACCTATGCCAGCATTTTTTTTTCCCCAAAGAAAACGCATCCCCACGAGTTACAATCGCTTTATGACATATTTTGTTTTGTTTCTAAATAGAAACGAACAGACAATTGTTGGAATTTTTTTATTTTTCTGTTCCTTTCATCTGTTAAATTACATTGATTCATTTGGACAACACTAATTTATTCAAAGAGAAACACAAACTTATGTTTGAAATCTAAAAATTTTACAAAAAATAAGAAATTAGAAACTTTTTTCAGTGTAACTGAAACAGAATGTCCCTTAGTTAGAGATAAATACATAAGAGGTCCATATTCAAAGAGACCGGTTGGAACATTAATTGTGCCTTATTTGGAGGTGTACCTTACAGGAGGTTCTTCTGAATTTGTGCATTATTTTAAGTCTTAAAAGATACAAATTTATTAGAAATTAAATATATAATTGCCTTTTTTTTATATATATTTCAAATGAGCTAAATGTAAGAGATTTAACTGTGCCAATTTCAGCTGGCCAATTCTTTCGAAAACGTGTCTGTTGACGGTTAGAGATTACAAACGTTTATTTTAAACTTCAAATAACAATATTCAAGACTAAAATAAAACATCTCCTGAGACTCGCTATCTTCCAAAAATTCTCATTGCCTCTGACCAGCTGACACTGGACATCCTGTGGGTGGAAGGAATATCCCTTGTGAACCTTTCGGAATGGGGAGAAAGTTACAGAAGAAAATAAAAAAAAACATATCAAATTTCATGATTTAATGCATTCACCAGCCTCGAACCCTTCTTCACCACATAAGAAAACTGACTTTAAACGTTCACAATACAGAATTAAAAAATAAGATGCATGAGATTAAATGCTAGATGTAAATAAATAACTGGAAATTGAAAAGATAAATCAAATACATATTTAAAAATCTGTCAGAAAGCCAGTCAAATATTTAAATGGTCATGTAATGGAAGTAATTTTTTTGTAGATATATGTATAAATTAGAAAAGTGAACAATAGCTTTTTAACAAACATATAATTTTTAATTCTGCATAAAAGCCTAATTTTGAAGAATTGCAATTTGCCGAACGCGCTGCTCTAAACAAAATATTCTGTTTTGTGCGTATTTGGCACCCTTAACGTAGTAATACCATATACAGAAGGTAATAGTTTCCCATTTATATCAGGAGAGTGAAAATCCTGTCAAGATAATGTTATGTTTGTTGGTTTCAGAATGTTCAAAACATTTGCATCAGAAGCTTTGTTAAATTATTTTATTAAGCATGAGATGACAACGTCATCTCACAACACAAGCAATGATATATAGTTACAATACACAGTTAACACAAGTACACAGTTACAGTTATCATGACATCCCCCCCTTTAAGTTATTAATCATGTAACAGTCATATTGAAATAGGATGGTGGTTTACAAACACGGTTACTTCTTTGTACATTACAATCTGACTCTTTACAGTTCTGTATATTTTGAGGATTTACAATTACTTCTGAATCAAAATTGAAAGGACTTATGTCATTAGGATTTGTTTCTATATTAAAGGGTGTTTTTGATTTTCTTATGTTTTCTATTACGTCTTAAAATATTGCCAGACTGATTTTTAACAAAATATGACCTAGGATGTAATTTATGCTTTGAAACTATTTTAGCCGGTTCCCAAGTTTTGTTTTTAAAATTTAGTATTCTGACATTATCTTCTGGCTCAAGTTCAGGTAATAGATGAGCAGTTTTATCATAATGTATCTTTTGAACATTTTGCCTTTTTATTAACTTTTCTCGAATGTTATTAAATAATTCAGCATTTAACAATTTATTCGAGATTGGTAATTTTGTTTTTAATCTACGATTAAACATCATTTGAGCTGGAGATAGGTCAAGACCTGATATTGGGGTGTTTCTATACTCCATTAAACCTACTAAATAATCTCGTCTATCTTCCCTTGCCTTTTTCATAATGCTTTTAGAAATTCCTACTGCTTTTTCAACCATTCCATTACTTGGGGAGTAATGAGGACTAATGAATGCATAATTAAAATCCCAATCATTTGCAAACTTTTTATAAATATAACTATTAAATGGGTATATTATCTGATACTACAATATTTGGAACACCAAATCTGGAGAAAATTGTTTTTTAAGTTTAATTATTACCTCATCTGCACTCTTATTTACAAGATCAGCAATTTCAATCCATTTTGAATAATAGTCTATTACAACTAGATAACTTGTATTACCCAAATCCATTATATCTACTCCTATCTTTTCAAAGGGTCTATAGGGAACTGTATGAGGTTTTAATGGCTCTTTAATATTAGCTTTTTTAAATTTTTCACATATTACACATTGTGATACTAATGTTTCTATGTCAGAGTTCATCCCTGGCCAATACATTATTTCTCTAGCTCTTTTCTTGCATTTCTCTATCCCAAAGTGAGCCTCATGAATTAGTTGAAGCATATCTTTTCTCAAACTATAAGGTACAATTAGTTTTTCATTGCTAAATAACAACCCTTGAATATAAATGTTATTTTTAATTTTATAATATGTTTTTACACTATTGTCTACATTTTTGTAAGATTTAGGCCAACCCTCTTTGATATATTTAACAACTATTTGTAATTCTAGATCTAATTCAGTTTCTTTTTTAAATTGTACACGTCTCTTTTCACTCATGGGTAAATGTTTTGAAATAGTATGCACAATATTTAGCATTTCAGGATCATCCCTTACAGTTTCGCTAACAGGAAATGCTCGTGATAAAGTATCAGCGAGAAACATTTGATTACCTGGTACATAATTTATTTCAAAATCATACTTTAATAATTTTAAAATCATTCTTTGCATTCTAGAAGATATTTTATGCATAGGTTTCTTAACAATTGCCATTAAGGGCTAATGGTCACTCTGTACAACAACTTTACGTCCATATACAAAATTATGGTATTTCTCAAATGAGAAAACAATTGCCAATAATTCTTTCTCAATCTGTGCATAATTTTTCTCACTGTTTGTTAAACTGTGAGACAAATGATACCGGTTGACCTTTTTGGATTAAACAGGATCCTAGCCCATCTTTTGAACTATCACATTGTATTACTATTTCATCATTAACACTAAAAACTTTTAAAATTGGAGCTTTAGCTAACAATTCTTTAATGTTTACAAAGGACAATTCTTGTTCTTTTCCTCAATTAAATTCTACATTTTCATGAATGATTTCTCTTAATGGAGCAGTAACTTTAGATACATTGGGTATAAATTTTGAAAGAAAATTCATCATGCCCAACAATCTTCTAACTTCAGTTTTTGATTTTGGTGTTGGCATCTCAACAATTGCTTTTGTGATCCGGACCAGGTTTTATACCTGATTTAGATATAATTTGACCTACATATTTTACCTCAGACACCCTATTTTGTAGTTTATCTGGATTAAACTTTATATTTAACAATTTGGCTCTTTTAAGAACTCTAGACATAATTGCATCATGTGAATCCTCATCACATCCTGCAACAATAATGTCATCAAAATAAATCTCTACTCCCTCAATATCTCCAAAAAGCTTTTGATTTCTCTTCTGAAATACTTCAGGTGCAGAAACTATACCAAATGGCATTTTGTTGAATTTGTACCTTCCAAAAGGTGTATTAAATGTACAAATTTCAGAGCTAACTTCATCTAAAGGTACATGCCAAAAACCATCTTTCAAATCTACAACTGAAAATATTTTCTTGCCCTCTAATCCACTAATGATATCATCTGTACAAGGAATTTGATAGTGTTCTCTTTTAATTACTTTAAGATCTCTAGGGTCTAAACATAATCTTAAATTTCCATTGGGTTTTTCTACAATGACTAAACTTTGCACCCAATCAGTTGGCTTATTAACTTTTGACACTATTCCTTCTTTTTCTAATCTATCTAGAGTACTTTTTCTGCAAAGCCAGAGGAACACGTCTTGGTGGGTGAATTACTGGTACAGCATTATCTTTTAAAGTAATGTGATATGTGTGGTTCATTTGGAAATTCCCCTACCCCAGTAAATACATCTTTATATTGCTTAATTAACTCATTTTTACTTATACTACATTCAATAGCATCAATTCTTTCAATAAGTTTTAATTCCTTACAACCTCTTAACCCTAATATTGGTTTGGATTTTACATTTACTACATAGAAAGGCAAAGGAACATTTTTGAGTTTATCAGTAGAGCAATTAATTATAAGGGAACCATTTGGCTTTAAATTAAATTACCATATGTAGTTAGAGATATATTAGTTTTACTAAGTTTTGGATTAACTTTAAACATACTCAAAACATACAATGGCAAAATATTTACTTCAGCTCCAGTATCCAGTTTGAAATTTACATCAAAACACTTATTATTTACATCTAATGAAACATTTTTATACCAAGTAGTTTCACTTACCATTTCTACATTCTTAAAATTAGAGTCAGTAATATTTTTCATTGCACATTTAGTTTCATTTTCATTCACAGAATTAATATAAACCAGTTCATTTTCAGAAACGTTCTTTGTATTCTGGAAACATTTAGCAGCAAAATGGTTTTTCTTCTTGCACTTGGCACAAATTTTCCCGAATGCTGGACACTCTCGAGGCTTGTGTTTTCGTCCACACTTTTTGCAGTTGTACTGGGTTTTAGGCTTGCTCTGATTTTCCTTCACGAAGTTTATTATGGCTATATCGTGCTTCATATTTCGGATTTGTTCTCGGCTGGCTTCAGCTGCCCGGACGATTTCAATCGCTTTTTCAACACTGAATTTATTTTCTCGCAGGAGTCGTTCTTGTAACCCACTGTCTTTAATTCCCTAGACGATGCGGTCTCGAATCAATCCGTTTTCTTGCTCTGCAAACTCGCACGTGGATGCTAAAGTCTTTAGCTGAGTGACATATGTCTCAATTCCTTGGCCCTCCAGTTGGACACATGAAAAAAAATTTATAACGCTCATAAACAACATTCTGTCGTGGTGAGCAATATTCTTCAAACTTTTGAAGAACTTCCGAAAAATTCGCTTTCGATTCTAACTTGAAGGTGTTGTATATTTCAAGTCCTTCACTGTGCCCAATAAGTTAAACAGGATTGCTATTTTTACTTTATCTGTTCGATCGTCTTCTTCTGTTGCCAGCAGATAATTCTCCAGTTCTTGCCTCTATTTTCGCCATTTTTCTTTCACATTTCCCAGCGAAAATTGCAGTGGAGCAGGGGGTCGGAAGGCTTCCATAGCGCTCGTGGATATCTTTTCAATCCGATATAATCGCTAAAACTCCTGACACCATGTTATGTTTGTTGGTTTCAGAATGTTCTTCAGAACATTTGCATCAGAAGCTTCGTTAAATTATTTTATTAACGTTGTCGTCTCACAACAGCAACAACATAAGCAATGATATATAGTTACAATACACAGTTAACACAAGTACACATTTACAGTTATCATGACGGATAAGCATATGTACCTGTATCCCGAGGTCGATGGCCCCTATACTTGTTACAACAAATCGTCACGCCGTGTAATTTCTATTTTTTTTTTTTTTAAAGGTATAGTAGTTACAAATTTTACTAGCAGTAGTCGGCATTTCAATTCAGTCTAAAAAAAAAATCCAGATGTTTAAATCTGGTACCAGGTTTCCAAAGTATAAATAATATTTCAAAAAAATATTTTCATACAAATTTTTTCGTAACAAAAAGCATTTTTCAAATTCGGTCCACAAATGTCACCCCTAAGATAAGCCACCTCGGGCATGGGTCCAGTTTCCCCGGCCCTATCACTACCCCAGTTGCTAACTTAGCCCCTCATAGTGTTTATGATTGTTTCTAAGTGGATTAGATCATATGAAATAACTCCCCAACTATGAAGATGGAGTATACATATAAGTGGGCAGATATATATAGATCAAGATTAGTTTTTAATATAAATATATATATACTCTACAAACAAGAGATAACATCCAACAATCACATTCGAAAAACACATAGACAGTAGGAAAATCACACAATGAAGGACATGGGAGTAACCGAGATTAAAAATTATAAAATGGATGCTGCAGTGTTATAAACCTGCCTGACGTAGGACAGCTAATATATAAAAATAATTTATATACATATATATATCAGTGATGGCGAACCTATGTCACGTGGGTCGGACACTAACCCACGTAAGCCTTTTAACTGACCTACTATTGCTAGGCAACTCCTTGCTTGTTTACACGGGTTTATTTAGATTGTCTAATTTGTGTGGATTATTTATATTCTATTTGTATTTTTTCAAGCATTGCATTGGCAAAAAAAGAAATTTAAATGCTGTCTATAACCTTCTGTTTGATCATTACAGTTCCAAAGTTACGCAAATGACAACAAATCTATACGGTAACGGTTATACATTTACGTGGAACCTTAGAAAAAGCTCTATTATCCACTCATCATAATAAATTGAACAGAGAACAATTTGTTGAAGTTACATATAAAAATAGAAAGAAGTCCACATTAAAGGCAGCGCAACAACGCTGGTGGAGGGGTGGGTGGGAAACCACTCTCCCAGTTGATTTAGTTTGTTTCGCTTTCATAGGAAAACGAAGAGAAAAGGACGTCACATCTCCATGACACAGCAAAGCCCGTCTTTCAACCATCTGCCGCATCTCGACGGAACGAGGAGAGAAAGAATACATTTCTTTAATAACAAGGTTTAAGAGAATATAATATTTTTAAGTCCGTTACACGTTACCTCTAAGATAACTGCGTGTGGTTATTAAAAGGAAGTTTTAAATAACCACTTGGAAGAGAAAGTAAGAAAAGGTAGAGGAGTTTGAAATAAGATCATGAGGGGTGGAGTTGCCTCACTAAACGCGTTCAAAAACTTGCATGGCGTGGGGGGGGGGAAAATTAGAGTGAGTGAAATCTTGCAAAAGAAAACAACTAGTGTAAGACAATAAAGCTCATAATTTTTTAATTCGTATCAAGACATTCTCATCCTTTTCATAGCTGGGAAGTGTTGATACGAGTGAGGAAGAACTGCTCTAGGTCTCTTAGAAGAGCTAGGAATAGAATTGTCGTAAGCCGGGATTTCCCTGATAGATTCATTTGAAATCTGTGGTAACCGGTTGAAGAAATTTTCTGATTGTTTTTTGATGAAATCAAGAAGCGGCGGAACATTAAGATCTTTTCGTTCCTGACAAACCAAGGTGCGTTTGCTGCTCTAAGCAGTTGAATGTTTTGAAAAGTGTGGAATCTTTTCAGGTGAGTAACTGCCGCCCCTGCCCAGATGGGAGAAGCATACAGCATGATGGGGCGAAGAATGGCTTTGTATAATAGAACCTTGTGCCTTAATGCGAGCTTGCTCTTGGGAGAAATCAAGCGATTTAGAGTGCTTCTCATTCCAACCGCCTTTTGGTGGGCGGAACGGATGTGTTTAGCAAAGTTTAATTTAGTGTCAAGTATTAAACCTAGGTACTTATATTCAGTAACCCAGGGGACAGGCTGATTAAAAATGTTGACATGCGGGAGGTTTCCGATGCACCGCTGTCTCGTAAAGAGGAGGCATGCGCTTTTAGATGCATTAATCTTCATTTTCCGGTCGTTAAGCCAGGTTTCGAGTCGAATGACATAATTTTGTAGCCGCTCAATGATATTGCGGTTATAAATGTTTTGGGTAAAAATGGCAGTGTCGTCCGCGTACATCGCTAAGTGGACTTCGGCAGCCTTGGGAATGTCGTTGATGTATAGATTAAAGAGCTTGGGCCCTAATAAAGGTCCTTGTGGTACCCCACTGAGAACTGGACGCAGGGTGGAGAGACTGTTTTGAACTCTTACCCTAAATTCACGGGAGTTTAGATAGGAGTGTATAATTTTGATGTGTTGTTCCGAAAACCCAAGTCGCATCATCTTGGATAGCAAGCCATCATGCCAAATTTTGTCAAAGGCTTTGGCTATGTCCACAAAAAGCATACCCGTGGCCTGGTTATTATGAAAGCCGTGATTAATCAGCTCAGTAACTCTTAGTAACTGAGTTACTGTGGAGCACTGTGTAACAAAGCTATGCTGTTCAGGAATAATAATATTCCTGGCTATGCAGTGCTGATTCAGGCGATTCAAAAGAACAAATTCGTACGCTTTGCTCAAGCTACTGAGTAGCGAGATTGGATGGTAATTTTGAGGTCGAGTATCATCAGAATTGGATTTAAGTATGGGGACCACCATGGCAGTTTTCCAATTCTTAGGGAAATGACAGTTCTTTATTAATAGATTGAACAGCATGACAATAAAAAGAATGAATTTGAGAGGGAGATTTTTAAGAATGCGATTTGTAATTAAATCCAATCCAGGATATTTATTGATCTTAAGCTTTTTAATGTATTCCTGTACTTCCCCTGGCGTTGTTTTTTCCAGGTCTAGACAGGTAGGAGCGTCCAGGAATCTTCTAATTTTCCTTTGTGTTTGAGCTGTAAAACGTTCGTTTTCAGCTTCAGTGTTGGGTTCGAACTGCGTTTGAAGGCTGTCGGCAATCACTTCCGCCTTATCCAGAGAGTGATTTGCTACACTGCCAAGTTCACCCTTTAACAAATCCATATGAAAGTATATAGTATTTGAAATAAAGCAAAAGTGCTTACAAAATATCAAAGTGCATAATTTTACTCACATTTTGTTTGCTGAAAAAAAGTCGACAAACCAAAGCAAATAACCATATTTAAAGTACTTTCTTCGGATAAAATTCACTTTTGTAAGGTTCTGTTAAGTTATATTTATAGAAAAAGACTTCCATAGCACCCATTTTTACCCATTAAGCCAATTTAAAGATGTTTAGTTAAAAAAATACTCAGTTAAAAATTTTTAAACTTAACTCTGGTGCATTAATGACCCACGAGCTAGTACTAAAAAAATACAAACAAAATTTGACCTACGTCTCAAAAAGGTTCGCCATCCGTGATATATATATATATATTTCTTTTTCGGGTTTTTTTTTTTTTTTCCAATTCCTACTATTAGTTCATTCTTTTCCTATATATATCTTGTTCAATTTTTCAATCGTTAATAAAATACTTTCTATTCATCCATTCGAGTTCAAATACATTTTTTAAAGCTTGTAGTGGAGGACACTTGATGTTAATTCAGTTTTTTCAAATATTAATTCATTAATTAAATTAAAAAATGAATAAATAGTAACAAACAAAAATAATAGTCGAACAGCATATATAGAAAGGAAAATCATTCGTTGTGTCCCTGTACTGCAATGGATAGCACGTTGGACTTTTAATTTAAAGGTCGTGGGTTCGAATCCCACTTGGGATGGCCTTATTTCTGAGAATGTGATTTCTTTTTTACTATTATATTTTATTATGACAATTAAATTTAATTAATGAATAATTAGTAACAAACAAACAAAAAATAACCCAACACCATATAGAACGGAAAACGCGGAAAATTGCTTTCTATTTTGTCACTTAATATTGTGATTCTGTGTCATATGTATATATATATTTATATTAATTGTAACTATTTAATAAAAAGTAACTAAAATAAAATTTTTCGTTGTGTGTTGACATAAGTAGGAATAGACTTAAGAAATTTTTTTTATATTACTTGTTTTATATATATATAGGTTAACTTATATAAAAGTTTTCTCTAACACTTGTAGTTTTGCCACGAATGATTATAAGCTCAGTATAATTTCATATTGAATTTTATTTTTCAAACTATTATTTAATTAAAACGCAAAGCATATCAAAATATGTACGACGTGGAATACAATACAAAAGGGAAGAATAAAATTTTTAGTTAAAAAATATCACACCTCTGCAATATATATTTCATAAAACTTATTTAAGCCATATTTTTGTCATTAACAACTAACGAAACTCTTCCATTTAATAACTTCCGTGGTTTTGCAATTCAAATTTGAATTGCTTAATGATTTATTTTGCGTTGCCCAATGAGATTAATTCTTTGTTAGTTGTTCCAAGAATAATTTTGGCTTTGGGTGAGTGAGTTTATTAGCGTCTGACTGTAAAGCAACACGGGATCTATTAGTGATAGAGCTTGTAATTTTAAGCCGTGGATGAGGATAACACCTGAGCTCTGACACCCCACTTTCTAAACTTCCACATCATGCCATTGTGAGGAATATGAGCTACGACAAATTCAACGTACATCAACTGCTCATCAGGACTGGAACCTGTGACTCGACAATGCCAGCCACGAGTTTCTGAACATGACCACTAAGTTACCGTGGTCACAATTTTGATTCTGGATATCAATTAAGGAGTAAAAGCTTGGAAAAAAGGAACAGAGTGGCGAATTAGTTTTTAAATGAAGAAAATAATAAAGAAACTTTACCTATCTCCAAAAAGACTAAATTAACATCACTTTAGTCGATACAATTAATATAATTCATTGTTTTGTTTGAAATATCCTTTGACCCCTAGATCTTCATGTCATTAAAAGTGTCAATAAATGAGCCTTTAGAGAAATTAATGTTAATGTCAGAGAAATAAGATTTCGATTTATTTTTATCTAAAACTCCAAATCACACACAAGAACTATTCTTTTATGAGTCACATACATAACATGCAGAATACCCTTATTAGTGTTAATTTTATTGTTACCTTTATGTCGAGATACTCAGTTACACTATAACATGCCACGGATAAAAAATAAAAAAATGATTACATAGAACTATAAATATTTGTAAGAACTTAGAAGTTTATTAAAAAAATCCAGGATACTTTTTTGTAACAAAAGTTGAGTCAGGTAAAAAACAAAAGATTTTGAGATAATTCAAAATAAAAAGCTTTGCTTCATATATATATATACTCAAACAGACAATTGATTAATTTCGATAAAAATATAGGATTAAAAAAATCATTATCCTCAAATACAGCAAATTGGTAAGTACTGATGATTTTACAGCAGTAGCGCACACAGGGATTTTTCAAGGAGGGGGGGGGGGGGCCCGAGGTTGAAAGTGCACCATTCTTGTATCGTGCTCCTTTTGATTTTGTCGATTTTCGGGAACAAAACATAGTAAAAAACTAATTATTGAATAAGTAATTAGCCTTAATTAATAAAATTAATCATTAAAATAACAAATACTTAACTAAATTTTACGTACTATATACTTATAGAATTATAATCAATCGGAAAAAAAATCAAGGGCTTTGGGGGGGGCCGGCCCCCCCCCCCCTTGTGTGCGCCACTGTTTTACAGCAATGAATTTTTCTTAAGAATATACACGCGTGGACAAAAAAATTAGTGCACCAAGAAATAATTGCGGGATCGTAACGAAACGTGGCATGAAGGTACATGTCGGGGAGATATGCAAATGATTAGAAATGCAGCGTGATTGCGCATTACGTATAGCCGGTAAAGGGCGTTTAACGTCGTTATCCGTGGAGTATAAAACAGGTAACCAAAGCTTGTTTGAGTGTGCTGAATCGTTTACAAAAGAAGAGCTGAGGTAGACACGCCACTACGCCGTTTTCGAAGATAATATGAGCAGCTGTCGCAGTTTGGGAGGGGGAGAATCATCGGCATGATGGAAGCTGGGTGGTCAGCTAGGCCGCTCAGATTGTGAGGAGAGTTGGGATCAGTGGATCCGAGAAATGTCATTTACACGAAGACCAGGCTTAGGACACCCTCGACAGACCAGTTGTCGAGAAGACAGCCACATCGTAAGAAATGCACGCGTACAGCCAACTGATTCAACGGCCGCTATCCAGGCACAAGTAGCACTTTCACTAGGGGCCCCTGTATCTTCTCGAACCACACAAAGGCGCCTGGCTGAAGGACATTTGGGATCGTGGCGCCCATTACGTGTGCTGCCCTTGATGCCCACCCATCGACGCCTCCGTTTGGAGTTGTGCCAAGCACGAGGAAACTGGACTGCAGCTGAATGGAACCAGGTCGTCTTTAGCGATGAATCCAGATTCAATTTCAGCAGTGATGACAATCGTGTTCGTGTGGGGAGACCCCGTGGTGAACGCCTCAATCCTGCCTTTGCTTTACAGCGACACACCGCTCCCAGAGCTGGTGTGATGGTATTGGGTGTTATTGCCTACAATACACGGTCACCCTTAGTATTGATCTGTGGCACCATAACAGCCCAGTGGTATGTCCATGACATCCTGAAACCACATTGTAAGGGCGCGCCCCTCAAATGCCCTTCTCCTAGATTATCAGCGTGAGCTAGAGGTGTAGGAATAAATGAAGAACTAGAAGCTGCCATGATCTTAATATGACTTTATTAAAATTTTAACTTAAACCTTTAACAGATTAGATAATAATATGATATGTGAGAGAATCTACGGTGGCTAAACACACAATATATATAAAACCGAAATAACGTAACCCGGACCACTATCAATAACTAACTCGCCTAAGCTTAATTCCAATGCGATCACAGATCCGAATATTTAAATAGTCACTCCTACCTTTAATGTCCAACGAAGTATCAATCTATCTGATCCTAGTAGAAGTTGCGGTTCACTGGCGTACAATGGTATGCACCTTGACCTAAGAGCTCTCTGTCACGGGTAATTTCTATTGGCTGTCACTTAACTTCCCCAAACCTCTTCACACTTGAAATACGGACTATCATAACGTTCCCCAAATGCCACACAGCTTACTCTAAACTTATGTTGTTTAAAAGCTCCCTTCGCAACTTTCCTTCGCGCTTTACTTCTTGGGTTGGTTGGAAAAGGGTTGCCTTTCATCCTCGCCCCAAAGAACCCAAAAGGATATGTTAATGAAAAAACGCGTGAGCCCGTCACAACATGTGTTGCCACTCATGCAACGGCTCCCAGGAGCCATTTTTCAACAAGATAATGCTCGGCCTCATATGGCAAGGGTGTCACAAAACTGTCTTCGCACTGTTACTAACCTTTCTTGGTTTACCCGATCCCCAGATTTGTCTGCAATCGAGCATATCTGGGATCATATGGGACGGCGAACTGGGCATCCCACGAGTTTGAACGAACTACAGCAAATATGGAGCAAAATGTCTCAAGACATCATACAGAACTTGTATGCCTCAATGCCCAATCGTATCGCATCGTACATTCGCGCTAGAGGGGGTCCAACAGAGTATTAAATCATCCGTTCTTTTGCCTTTTTCTATGAAATAAATTATCCTTTATCTTTGATTTTCTTATCATTTACTTATATCAGAGTAGTCATTACGTATGTAAAATTTCGATTCATTTTGACGACTCCTTCTTGGTGCGCTAATTTTTTGTCCATGAGTGTATATGTACACTGCTGTTTGTAAAAAATGCAACACCGTGAAGGAATCATCAGAATTAATTGAACTTTGCAGCAAATGTCAATTATAGGATTTACGTAAAATAGTTAAGTTTCAGAGCCACCACGAATGCGTGGAGTGCGCAGCACCCTCTTAACTGATGCTGAAAGCGTATAAATAGAGGGCTGTAGTGGGACGTTGAAAATAGTTAATGATTATTTGTTAGTGGCGAACGTTTAGTGAGACCTAAGTATGCCTCCACGACGAAATAAGGAGGAATTCCAACAACTTACGGAGTTTGAAAGGGAAGGAATTATCGGCCTTCGAGAAGGAGGATTTTCCTATCGCATAATAAGAGCTCGTGTGCAGCGGAACAGTTCCACAGTGATGCTAGTTTGGATGCAGTGGATCGACGAGCACCAAACAACTCGAAAAACTGGCAGTGGAACACGCATGCTCCGCATGGTGGTGAATGACCGTACAGCTTCCTCCAGACAGTTGGCAGCACGTTGGTCTACTGCTAAAGGTGTACTAATATCGGCTTCGTCAAGTCGCTGACATCTGCTGCACCGTGGATTACGTGCAAGGGTGCCTTTATACAAGATTCCCCTCACAGCAAACCATCGACGGCTGCGTCTGCAATGGGCTCATGAGCCCAGAGCCTGGCAAGCTGATTGGCACCAAGTCGTCTTTTCAGATGAATCACGCTTCAATTTGTGGGATCATGATGGCCGCATTCGTGTTAGACGCTATGCCGGTGAACGCTGCCTTCCAGTGTGCATTATCAAACGACATAGTGGCCTAACACCCGGAGTTATGGCTTGGGGTGCGATTTCGTATTATGGGCGATCCAATTTGCTACGAATTGAGGGTAATCTCAATAGCAGCAGGTAGGTCCGTGAAGCAGTGTTGCCAGATCGTGCGATTTTTCGCGAATTTTGCTACTTTTGGAAACTTTCCGCTATTTCTTTTATCCTATTGCTACTTCACCAATTTTATACTATTTCACTTGAAGATCCCGCTATTTTTTGCTACTTTTAACCATATATAAAAGTTTTGAAACAAGTTTCGGAAAAATTGCAAAATAAATAAATAAAAAATAGTGACTTTAGACCTCAAAGGAAACATGGAGTTGCAGTATGTTTTGTCACTCCGAAACGACAAGAAAAGCTGTAATTCCCCCCTCGTCACCGCCACGAATCGAAGCCTATCTAAGCGGGACTCCCCTCTCTTGACACTCTTTTCCACTTCAAGTGGTAGGAAAAGAAAAAAAAGAAATGGTGGGATTCTTTCTAATCCCGATAGAAGTATGAAAATGAAACATGTAATATTCTTAAAAAATAGGCTTAGAGAGAATTTCTACATAAATATTAAACTGGAAAAGTAATTTTTAAATTACAAATTCTTATAGAACTGAGTAAATTGTATAATTATCATCAACGGTACTGCATTGAATTAAAGAATAAAAATCTATTTTTGTAATTAATTACGTTGCAGAATAAACTTTACGTTGAATTACGTTGTAAAAAAAGTGTGTGTGTGCTTATGACCACACGATATAGAAGGTATAACTTCAAATTTCGTAATGTTATTTCAGAGATTAGTTAGGTGAATAAAAAACAAGAGGATATTAGTATTGTCCTATAAAATTATTTATTCATATGTCTATACTCATAAAGTAATACTTTTGTGCGAAATATATAATCATATTTGGTAATTAATTGTATTCTAAGCAGGAAACAATAGGTTTATGGTAGCTGAAATAGGTTATAATTTCTTTAGATTCAAAATTTTATTTAAATATCTATAAAAAAAAACTCCGTCAAGCGTTATTCCGTACTTTCTCGTGCTTCATTTGGATCATTTGACATAATTAAATTGAATTTTGATTTAAAAAAATCAACTAAAGGTTTTGATTTGTCTTTTGAAAAATCTTCTTTAAAATTCCTACTTAAAATCATAACTTTTTGTTCAGAAGACCCAATCCGGCTTTATGAATTTTGGTTGTAATTTAATTATATTCAATTCTATCCTTGAATTAATTTAAGCAAGGAAATAGTAAGACAGATAGTTGATTGGAAAGAGAGGAATCTAGGTCAAAACTCCTTTAAAAAGGTATTTAATCAGAAGATTTATATCACATAATCTCTGGTTTATACTAGGTCTTTTGTCATTGTATGGCAGTTTTGTACAAATATATTCGGTGCTGCTGCAAGGAAAGTCTTCTTAATTACATTTTATCTTCCTGTATTTAAATTTTTTAATGTAACTTTTTCTTAATACCTGTATACTTAATTTTGTTATTTTAAATTTTTAATTGTTTTAATTTTCTTTTTAGAATCAAAGTATGTTTAAGTAATGTGATTAGTAGAACTATTTGTTATTCCGATTCGCTTAAAAAAATAGATTTTTATTCTTACGATCACTGCAATATTGCTAATCTATTTACTTAGTTCTATAAAAATTTGTCCTTTTTCTTCATTTTATGGTTAACTCTAGTGTAAGATTTCTCTTTCTCTCTAAGCCTATTTTTTAAAAAATATTACGTTTCATTTTCATGCTTCAACTAGGATTAGAATTAATCCCGCATTCATTTTAGCAGAAAGAGGTGGTGCGCGGGGGGTGGGGTGGATTTAGATCGAAGCTAGGAACTTTACTTTTATTACCTATTGGTGAGGGGACAAACAAAGCGCGTCTTAAGAGTGGCGGGGGGAAACGTCCCTCCTTTCCTTTTAAGGGGTGTGTATGTCCGACTGAAGGCGAAAAAAGCCGAATGAGCGTTACATCCTCGAGCGTGACGTTCAGTCTTCACTCTCTAGCAAAACGCGCTAATAGAAGTTATCACTTTAAAAATTGCATACAATGACAAAATAAGCATTTGTCATCTAGAGAGATAATGTAAAAAAAATCTGATTAAATCCCTTTTGAAAGGTTTTGACCTAGATTCAGTGGCGTAACGTACACCCTCGCATTGTGGGGAGCCCAGGGATTCTTGGGGGCTCAAATTCTGACTGACGCCAAGTACGTATTAGGGCTTGGGGTCCAAAAGCTGACTTCGCAAGGGGCACTAATATTCTCCATTACGCCACTGCCTAGGCTCCTCTCTTTCCGATCAACTACTTGTCTTACTTTAATTAATATAAAGATAGAATTATAAATATTGTTAAGTTATAGCTGCCAGTTTTAGCAGAATTTGAGTGGATTAATTTGCTCTTTCAAAGTGATCATGTTGATCATTGCAAATTACTGAAAGCATTAAAAGATTGCATCCTACTCTTTTAAGAAGATTTTACTCTAAATGTGTGAATCTCGAAGTTGACATGAGTTTAATAAGCATTTATTTCCCTATTGAAGTACTTAATGGATGTGTTTTTGAATAAACTGACCAGCAAAAGTAAAATAATTTCTACAGAATCTACTAAAGAAATCTATCAAAGATGTCACATAATTTTCTCAAGATTTCACGTGAGCAACTTTTAAACCGAATCCCTTCAAATTACGGAACTTTTAAAAAAGGAAAAATAATTTTTCCCCTGATATTTTTTTTTTAAATTCAAATCATCCTTTTTTTTCTTTTTCTTTTTTATCTGCCTTTAGAATTAGCAGACCAACCTAAGTTATATGTTCTGGAGAAGCAATGGGGAGACAAATTTTTAACAAACAGTTGAAAGATGTTTTTCTATCTGAATCTGAACTTTTAAATGATGGAGAATTATTTTGGTGTCACATTTTTAATTTAAAAGAAGCAGTTGTGGAAATCCATTTTTAAGAAATTTAGCTACATTTGCTTTAAAGCTTCACAGCCTACCCATAAGTAATGCCACTGTAGAAAGGCCATTTTTCAGAGTGACGTCAAAAAAGACAAAATTAAGGAACCGAATGTACCTCGAACTGTTTGAGTCAATTCTCAGAATCAAAATGACTTTGGAAGAATGAGAGACTTGCTGCGTTGATTTCATTCCACCGCCGCAAAAACTTCAATGAAATTCAGAAATTTATAAAAAAAAAAAGACACATCAGATCACGATGTTTAGCAGGAAAAATTTGACTGCACTTTGAACGAATCAAATAATTAAAGTATTTTAACTTGTTTTTTAAAACAGTTTTACAAAATTATAAAAAAATTATACGTATGAATTGGAAGTTGAAAATCGATTCGCTACTTTTATTACTTTTTTTCCCTCTTCGTGCTACTTTGCTGCGTAAGTTTGTGACATCTCTCGCGTTCTTCTTCTAACATAACTTCTACGTTCTTTGACGGCCACGATTAATGGCAAAATTTTTCCAACCCAATTCCAAGAGGAAAAACGAAACAACAATACAAATAAGATATCCTTTAAAAGGATAGAAAGTTTAGTGAGAGAGGAGGGCAATCTTAGAGAAAGCTTAGTGTGGATCAAGTGAAATTGAGTTTAGACGGCCTACTCAAGAAAGACGGAAACTCTCACCTTCGATAATAATATTTATAAGGAGGAGCAATTGTACACGAGTATATTTATCTATCTACTAGTATCAGAATCGATGAGTCTTCAACCAAGGTAGGAAGATTATATTATAAACGGTAGTATAATATAGAAAGCGAGATTAGGTAGATAATTAAGTATATTTTGATAAGTGATCTAGTTGTACGATCTGACTTAAATAATCGACATACTTTGGTTTATTCTCACTTAATATAAGTTTGTTCATTATATATATAAGTAATTTAAGATAAATTCTTAATTAAAGTTGTATTAAGAATTATAGAATGTCTCATCCTTCCGATAATCCCACACCTCTAACTTACGCGGACCCACAACGTCATAGCTATCGACACAGATGGCTATGTCACATTGGCGCCCGAACATTTATAATTCTGGGTTAGGTAATGCAAGAGGATTTGGTATATTACCTGAAATGTGTTTTTCCGGGTCTGAGAATGTCGCGGAGTTTCTAGAAGCAATAGATAATCAAATAGAGTTACTTGAGATTCCAAGTAATCTGTCATGTGCTTATTTGAAAAGTCATCTCAGGGGAAGGGCTCAAGATTGGTACTCAATATTTGGATCGGTGCTAGTGCAAGATACAGCCACGGATTTCGCGCAGCTCAAGGCTTAATTAGCGAAGGCTTTTCCCGCAATCAAAAATAAGAAAGAATTGGAGGCTAGGTTTTTCGCGTCACAGCAGGGAAGAAATCAGGAGCCAACAGACTTTGTTTATGATTTGCTAAAAATTCATAGAAGTTTAGAGCTAAGGATGTCGCAGGCGGAATTGGTTGATCACATTTTTGTTAAACTCGAACCACAAGTCCAGGACTACGTGGAAGTCCGCAGAACACCGTACAACTTTGGGAAATATTGGCTAAATTTGGAGAGGTATTCTTACAAATTAAAAAGGGGTTCGCAGAATAGTGATAATGTGCAAAGACGAGGTCAAAACGCACATAGGATGCCTAATTTTGATGCTAATCGCAGAAACTGGAGAAATTCTGAGGTTGGGCGTAGACTAAATAATGGCAGAAATGATTTTAGAGGTACGTATGAGAATAGCCGTCAAAGTAATAGAGGGTTCGAGAGGAATAGATTTCAGAATGATGATCAAAGATTCAACGAAAGGGGATACCAAATTCGAAATGATAATTTTAATAGAGGGGACCGTAGAAATAGGGGTTCGAGTGAAAATTTCAGTCGAGGCGATAGGATACAAAGGGGACGATTGAATGTTGTAAAAGTTAAAGAAGTTCATCCTCAAAAGGAATCGGCAGGAGATATAATAATTAAGCTTTCTCCGATATGTATATCACCCGTAGAGCTTCCCCACGTTCCTATTTTATTAAATAACACATTTTTGAAAGCGCTATGGGACACCGGAGCAGATAAATCATTTATATCGGAAGAAGTATATAAAAAATATTTTTTTTATAAGCAAATTAAAAAATCGCGAGCCTAGGTAATCACAGCACAGGGAGCGAAATGTCAAAATATAGGAATTGTAGAATTGATTATTCAAATCAGAGAATTTATTAGACCTTGGTCATTTCATGTGTTGTCGGATTTGGAATACCCATGTATTCTTGTGGTGTTGATTTTATAAGTGGATCAAGGATTATTTTAGATTTTGATCAGAAAACGTTGGCAATTCAAGATTCGCTGGTTGAAGATAATGAGGTAGATAAAGGGAATTTGCGCGTTGATATGGCAGAAAGGAAGTTAAATATTGTGGTTAATGTTTTATCGAAAAATCCTGTGGAAAGTATAATAGGAGAAAAAGTTAATTGTGCAATAATCAGAGATCTAGTACTTACTTCGCGGGAACAGTTAATAACAGAACAAAAGCATGACCCAGAATTAGGTCATATCTATAGATATTTAGAAAACCCGGAAGATAACTCTGTTAATGCGACGATATGTGAGAATGGGTCCCACGACTTCCGTCTAATTGAAGGCTTGTTATTTTATGCGAAACACGCAACGTCGTTAGGTGAAATGCGTGTATACATTCCAAAGTCCTTAAGGAATGAAATAATGAGAGAATTTCACGACAAACCAATTGCAGGACATTTGGGTAGATTTAAAACTTATCATAAAATTCGGGACGTTTGTTATTTCCCATATATGAGAAAATTTATTGATCAATATGTCTCTACATGCCATATGTGCCAAGTTAATAACTATAAAAACGTGTTACCAGCTGGTCGATTAAATCCGATTGTATCAAATTATCCAAATGAGATAGTTACGTTAGATTTGTTAGGCCCGTATCCTATATCGAGAATAAGACGTAATCGATATATTTTAGTAATAACCGATCATTTCAGCAAATGGGCTGAAATTATACCTCTTAAAAAGGCCTCGTCTAGTATAATAGCGGATATTTTTTTGATAATTTTATATCGCGTTTTGGAGCTCCAATAAAATTAATAAGTGATAACGGTCCCCAATTTATATCCGAAATTTTTGAACATTTAAGTGAAAGATTAGGCATAAGGCATGTGAAGACTGTTTCATATAGATCTCAGGCAAATAGAACCGAACGCGTAAATCGCGATCTGGTGCAAATGATTGCAAATTATGTAAATGATCAACACGATACTTGGGACCAATTCTTATGTGAGTTTGCTTATGCTATTCGTACGGCGGTGAATGAAACAACGGGAAAATCCCCTGCGGAATTATTTTTGGGTCGAAAATTGATTACCCCATTTCAAAAATTAGTAATGATTTCAGATGGATCGGAATTCACAGTTAGAAACATCGAAAAAGTCTTTAATAAAGCTAGACTAAGTACGAAAACTAAGCAGGAAAGGTGGGAAAGATATTATAATAGATGAAGACGAGCTATACAAATTAAGGTAAATGATTGGGTCTTATTAGAGACACACCCTTTAAGTTCAGCAGCTAATAAAATCTGCTCCAAATTTAAACAAAAATTTGAAGGACCCTATAGAGTATTAGAAGTAAGAAATAATAATAATATTGTAATATGGAAGTCAGGAAAAAGATTAACTGTTAACGTTGATCAAATAAGAATATATCGTCATAGGAAATGTGACGAGGTCGAGTTAGGAACAGGTAGCCCAGATAGTACTAGTTCACGTCAGGAAACGAGTAGTTCGGAAAATGTACAGCAAAGATCAAATGAGTCACACTATGGGAAAAAAGATCTGCGGTGAAACGTGAGTTAGAGGAAAAAGAGATTAATCTCCAATCAAAACAATATAAGAAAAACACGGATATGGCCGATAAGCGCAGATCACTGGTCAGATCGCTTCCTAGCTCATTTACAAATGACAGAAAAAATAAAAGAGAAAGGCTAGCTAAGGGAATTAAAAGGTCGTATGGATCGGGGGCAAGCGGACCACAGAGAAAGTGGCAGAGAAAGGGACCCAATAACATTAACAAAAGACCATTGTCATCCAGTACTATTTATATAAGTAGGAAGAACAACAAGACGGAAACATCTGGAGTTCAAGATAGGACATATGACTTGCGCCCACGCCAGAGAAAGGATCAGGAGTCCCGACCGGCCAAGGAAACAACAAGACAAGCAAGGAAAAGCCGACAAGGAGACTACAAGCCCTACAGCAGGCAACATAAAGAATTCCAGTGCAGCCAAGGAATGAGAAGAGGAAAGAACAGTGGTAGCACCTCGTCATTACAAGTGATGTGTGGGGACTAATTATAAAAATCAGGTTGTATTGTTTCATTTTTTTTTTATGATCTTTCCAAGAAGTGGTCGGAAGAATTATTGCAAAGAAGGAAGTCTCGGGCGGTGTTTAAAAGTTATAATCCAAGCAAAAGTTGACACTACAATGAGTGTATATTTATTTTTGAACTTTTGACTTGTAAAAATTTTTCTCTCTAATATTGGAGAAAACAATTGTAATTGCGCATTTGTTTGCTTCGATGTATGACTTCGTGAGATGCGACAATTCCTTTGGTTATTTGTTTTAATAGTTTATTGAAAAATTTTTGTAATTGTATAATATGTATGTATGTATATATATGTTGTTGTATTGTTCCGTATTAAGATGCATCTGGTTCAGGAAAACGCGGCGTAGTCAGGGCACTAACAATAATATTAACAGCGCTGCGCGGCGCGGCTCATTGGAAGTTTTATGGAACCAGATGCGGGAGGGAAATGAAAGTTTATTGTGATTTACAAATGATATATAATGCATAAAAATTGTGAAACTTATTGGTATTATGTAAATATATAGATTTGACAAAGTACCTTAGAGAGTTTTTATTTCAGGGTGACAGACCCTGAAAGTATTATGCCATAGCTGATATGTAGCCTCAACTCGGAGCAGTGGAGCCGGACTCCCAGCTCCCTATTGAATGTTTATCCTGATGCAGAGTTTGGGTCTGCGCACCCAGGAAAAATTCAAGTAGAAGGTTTAAGTGTATCAATATTTAAGTTGAGTCAAATATAGAGTTAAGTACATATGTAAAAAGTGAGAATATACCATTATTAAACAACAATTGTTAATGTTGGCCTAGTTAATGGAGTAAAATTTATTGTGTATCTGTCACGAGTTTAAATTTAAAACTAAGTTGAATATTAAATTTAATTTTACGATGAATAATGAAAATTAAAGTCAAGATAAATATTGGAAATTATAGAAGTTAAAATGAGGATTCAAGGTTAAAATTTAAATAAAACTTAGAAAGCGAAGAGATTCAGAAATAAAAATTTAGGCACGTAATTTATTAAGGACATTGAGAACCCTTAAATAAATCACGTTTTTCTTCTTGGAGGGGTGTGACATCTCTCGCGTTCTTCTTCTAACATAACTCCTACGTTCTTTGACGGCCACGATTAATGGCAAAACTTTTGCAACCCAATTCCAAGAGGAAAAACGAAACAACAATGCAAATAAGATATCCTTTAAAAGGATAGAAAGTTTAGTGAGAGAGGAGGGCAATCTTAGAGAAAGCTTAGTGTGGATCAAGTGAAATTGAGTTTAGACTGCCTACTCAAGAAAGACGGAAACGCCCACCTTCGATAATAATATTTATAAGAAGGAGCAATTGTACACGAGTATATCTATCTACAAGTATCAGAATCGATGAGTCTTCAACCAAGGTAGGAAGATTATATTATAAACGATAGTATAATATAGAAAGCGAGATTAGGTAGATAATTAAGTATATTTTGATAAGTGATCTAGTTGTGCGATCTGACTTAAATAATCGACATACTTTGGTTTATTCTCACTTAATATAAGTTTGTTCATTATATATATAAGTAATTTAAGTTAAATTCTTAATAAAAGTTGTATTAAGAATTATAGAATGTCTCATCCTTCCGATAATCCCACACCTCTAACTTACGCGGACCCACCACGTCATAGCTATCGACAGATGGCTATGTCACAAGTTACTGGCAACTCTGCCGTGAAGTGCTACAGCCCGAAGTCGTTCCCTTCCTTCAAGGGATCCCTGGAGCTATCTTTCAGCAGGATAGTGCACGCCCACATGTTGCAAAGACTGTTCGAGACTACTGTTCAGCCCAACACATGCAACTTCTTCCTTGGCCTGCTTATTCGCCGGTTATGTCGCCTGTTGAGCACGTGTGGGATTTGGTTGGTCGGTGTCTTGCTCGTGATGCATCTTCAAAAGACGAACTTTTGCTGCGCATACAAGCAATATGGAATTCTGTTCCACGAGCAGACATTCAAAATCTGTTGGACTCCATGCCACGTCGTATAGCAGCACTTATTGCAGCGCGTGGTGGCTACACCAAATACTGATTTCTGACACTTAATATTTCTTTTTTGCTTTGAAAATTTCCTCATTTATTTGTCCTAATACAAGTCATTTGTGCATTAAATTTCACTTAATTCTGATGATTCCTTCATGGTGTTGTACTTACAAACAGCAGTTTATATAAAAGCGGCATTCTTGGTTCCCAACAGGGGCTTAGCTACCACCGTATCAGCCGTATCAATGATACGGGGCCCCCAAGCTATAGGGGCCCCAACATGAGTATAACTATAATACCACTAACAGGGCTTTCATTTCTAAAAAGAGGGCCCTGAAGGAGTTTTGATACGGAGCCCATTCAGAACTAGCTACGCCAGTGCCTTCATGTTTTGGAACTTAAAATTGGTGTCCCAATCATCCTTTGAGAAAGCTATAACTACTTTTAGTGACATGGAATCAAACTATCCATTAATAGTTTTAAGTTTATGCCTAATATATCGTTGAAGCTACTATTATGACAGGACAAGTTAATGGTAAATACATTCTCACTCCAAAGATTTATATCTCATGCTTCATTCTAATTTAAACATTTTCAATTCCCGATTTGTCTCAACTTTGCTGCAAGCATTAACAAAGCTCAAAGATTCTCTTTTCCAATCTTTGAGTTGGATGAGAGAAATCCTTGTGCTTCTCTCATGGACAATTTTATGTTGTTAAAGAGTCGACAGTGCAGAGAGTTTGTACACCTTTGCTCCACACGGAAAGGCAGTAAACATCATTTATGAAAAGACTCTTTGCTGAAACTATGGATGAGATACTCCTCGAAGCAATTTTCTTTTAGATTTCTCTAAAATTCATTGTTAAAGTAATTTTTTGTCACATGACTTCAGAGTTTAACTTTCCTTCTGACTATGTGTTCATCATGTGGTGTTTTGGATATCGTATACATATACATAGTTTACATTTTTTATAAGAATCAAAATCCGCTTGATGTACATTTAATTATCCCTGTCATTTATTCACATTATAGTTATTCATTCTTTTTGTAACATAATTACAATTTTTTTTAAAATGAGTATACTGTATCTTTCAAAAATTAATTGTTAGTTTTGGCAACACGGCTTGTGTTTTTTGACTCGATGCTGTTGTAGATAATAGAGTTTAATCAAAATCTGTTTTAGATCAGTTTTTTTTTTTTTTTTTTTACTTATGCTAATTTTATTTTTTTTTCAGTTTGAAGGTTATCTGATATATATTTACAACAATATTTTATAAAACGCTTAGCGGTATTTTTACGATTCCTGAGCTGAATTTTTCTAGTTAATCTGTTTTAGGTTTATTTGTCCCAGAGTCAGCAGTGCTGAGATTTCCTATTGCTGTCATTACTTTTCCGTCATAATGTGTTACTTTACTTTAATTTATTCATTTCTGTTTTCCATTTGGCATGCTCATTTTCTATTTTAGATTAAAATTTTGTTAAAGAGAGCATTCTTTCGTTGAAAGTTAAATAGCAACTCACTGAAAATTAAAGGGGTGGGCTCATATTAAAAATTCTTAATGTTTTTGGATATACCGTTTTGCAACAGGTTTGACACTCATAAAAAATGATATGCTTGTCAAATTTTTTTAAATATTTAACCCGTGTGAAAAACGCGTTCTCCGGCTACTAAAGAATGAGACTGAGCGAACCGCAGTCGAAACGGCAATGTCTCGCAAAAAAATTACAAAATAATACATTAATGACTGGCTTTTAAAGAAATATTTTATTAGAATGAAAAATTAGATGGAATTCACAAAGATTCGAAATTTGATGCTCAACAGTTGTTTCGCGTGAGGCCAAAAGTGACGGGAAAACCCAAGATCAGGGACATTTGGGGAATTTCAGTTGTGTGATTTGGTAAACATCTGCACAGAATATTAGGTCAGTTTGTTTTCTAATGAGGGAGTGTCTTTTGGAGGCTCTTTTGTTGAGTTGTGAACTGCAACGGCTTCGAATTCAAAACGGAAGCGCAACGTCTTGAACATAGAGACAAAACTTGAAATATTGAACCGTCTCGCGAAGGGAGAAAGTGGAGCGTCTCTAGCACAGTTTTATAATATTGAAAAGTCAACAATTTCTGATATTAAAAAAGGTCCAATAAATGCTGACGCTTTTTCTGCATTAGAGACATCTATGAAGTGGTACGAACAACAATAAGAGTGCTGTCCTACTCAACTACTGCTGCTCAAGAAAATCAGAGGCCTTGCAGCGAAAAATAAGTGATTGTTTTCCACAATAAAGGTAAAATTGTGACATTTTGCACCTATTTTGCTTTTTCTTCAAGCATGTTTCCCGCATGTGATGATTTTCAATATTCGTATAATGTCCGGTTTCATATACTGCATGGATCGCATTCGGTTTTCGGTTATCCGAACAATCACATATCCGAACGGTGTCCGAAACGATCCCAATTGATTCGGATAAACGACGTTCTACTGTATAGAGAAAACCAAAAGGAACTGATAGAAGAAAAATCTTCACTCAAAAAGGAAATAACAGAGAACCAATGGTGTGGGTGCGTATTTGAAATGGGGAGCTATTTTATTTACGAGTAAAAAAATTTACATAAACATTTTAGGAAGAAATTAAAAATTCAGTGCCAAAATATTAGGTATTAAATTTTATTAATTTTATTTTATATTCAAGCTAATGACACACAGTATTAATACACACACCAAGATCGAGCCGAGCCTAATCGGCACCATCGTGTAAATGCCTATTGAATCCCTTTATGTAGTGGTGATATGGTTAACACTTGAAATGTTTTATTAAAACAAAAATATTTTAAAAAATTAGATTTTACTTTTAATTTTTTTAAAAATGAGTAAACGTTTTGAGTTTTGTTAAAATCTACACTGAAACAATTTATTGAAGAATCATACATGTAACAGCTATATTACAAAAAAATAAGTGAAATAATGCTCTAAGTACTCAACACTATCAAATGATGGCAAATTGATTTATATATGTATTATGTTAAATATTTGAATAATATATAACAAGAGAGAAATATATGCTACGCAGAAATGTAGATAAATATTTTATATAATTACTTATTAACACATTAAACCTATATTTACATATAAATTGTGTTCGATCATGTTAACAAAGAATATAATATACAATAAACTGAAGCAATTTTAAACAAAATAATTTCAACATTTGGTAAAAGTTAAATTATAGAAATTGAACTTTTCGGACTTTGTGCGTTTTAGCAAACTGATATATATATGATGAATCCCCAGCCCTTCAAGCGTCAGTTGGGGTAAACTTCCTACCAGAACAACTCAACCCACCTCCCGCATAAGTACTTTGACTTCTACTTCCGCGGACTTACGAAAAACACGTGAACGAACGACGCTCTGGCTCCTGATCGACGTTGAAATAGGATTCGTTTTGTTATGGCTTGGAGTACAGACTGCTTTGCTGAACATTGGAATAAAATATAATATGATAAACGGCTGCACTTTGCATTTTTCCTGTCAATCTTTAAGAATTACTCCAATACATGGTATATATATATAAGAATTTCCACGGAGACCACTCTCCAGAGGGCGCTGGCGACGCATCCTCGTGCGAACTAACGAGAGGAGAGAAGGAATTAGCGAGCGATGACTCGGCGCGCAGGTCGGAGATCCACCGCTGCTGAAACAGATTTAAGCAACCGGGAACTGGCTGTGTAGGGACCACCTGTCCGATACTAGAAAGGGACTGACGCGTAGGTTACTCACATCATCTGAACTTCATAAGTCATCGTGAAGTGTGGGGAGAACAGTGCTGTGATTGTGAGCTATTGTGCAAGAACTGTACTAGGAATTTAATTGGTTTGTATCATTGCTAAGTGCGAGAAGTGTGTTTGCTAAATGTTATTCATTATGTCTCTATGTGTTCGTGTAGCAGTGTGTAGTCCTGAAACAAATGTCCACAATTAAATGTTAGTTTTAGTAAGAACCAGTGTCATAATTAAAATACCCCTAGAACTGTGCCATAACCCCACAGAAAAGGGATGCACGGCCGCGATGTAGACTGTGAGGACTGTTGATATTGCGATAAACGAGATTTTGGAGGACTGTTAATATTGTAAAAAAAAAAGAAAGAAAGAAACTAAATAGGACTATTGCGAACTGTTAGGACTTAACATTTGAATTGTGCTTGTTTTATAGCAGTGGTCCCCACCCCTCGGTCCATTTGATCCACCGTCCGGTATCATTTGATATACGGACCTGTACCGGTCCGTAGATCAAATGATACCGGGCCGCACAGGGAATATTAAATTATTTACATTTTATTTACTGGGGTGCATTTCTCTCGGGTTTGTGGGGCTTTCAAGAAAATCACTTTATATTCCATGTTAAATCACTTTAAAATCATTTTTTGCGGTAGCTGTTTTTTTATTCTGAGGCATGTTTAAAAACATTTAAATTAAAATTATAAAATCAAAACAATCTAAAGTATAAGCAATCAACGATCCCACCTCTTTCAGAGGGCCGCAGAAAAATTATCAAACATTGACCGGTTCGCGGCAATAAAAAGGTTGGGGAGCACTGTTTTATAGGATACCAAACTCTCTGTGTGCTTGTTCTTGTTGGAGGGAGTTCCACACACACACAAAAAAAGGTAAGATACCTTCTTCGTTTGTGATAAGTAAAATTGTGATAAAATGTCATATCATAAGAGTACTAGAAAAGAGGATTTGGTAAATGTTCTCAAGGAAATTGGAGAACAAGTTTCTTCTAAAGAAACTATTATACAACTAAAAACTAAATTGGAAGAATCCACAGCTTTTAAAGATGACCCTGAATTTGTAATAAATCTGCTAAATTTGTCCATTGAGGATAGGCAGACAAAAGCCGAACAGCAGCTGCAAGTGACTAACTTACTGCTAGAGCTAGAAAGAATTAAACTCCAACAAATTGAACGAGAATTTGAACAAAAAACTAAAGCAGAAGGGCAAGCAACCCCATGTGTGTATATATAATATATAGTCGGATCTCTATTTAACCACTTACCAGTTTTACCCGAATGCCGCTTGGGCACTTGTAAATGGTACTTCCCTGATTTGCCCGAGCGGCGCTCGGACATCACTTTTTTCAGTTCTAACCCTCTGATTTGCCCGTATTTTTGGTTTGTGGCCCAAAGTTTTTAACAGATGTCTCTAGTAGTCGAGTAAAGAGAGGATTACAAAAAAAATGTCTAATTCGGTTTCAAGGTTAGGTTTTACTGCATTCGGTTTTAAGCATAAACTAGCTTCGGCGGGAATTTTCTTTTTCTAGATTTGTGTATCACACGCTACGAACATTATTTCTTTTAAATTTGGAGCTCAAAATAGAAGAAAAATGAGTGATTATGAGAGGCTCATAAAAAAAAATAATTCTGATATTGACACAGACAGTGAATCTGAAATTTCTGTTAACGATTCTGGAAGTATTGAAAGTTTGTTATCAGACTTCTCTAGTGATGAGAAAATGGAAAGTTCAGATGTGACCTAACTGAAGTTCAGAACTTTTGTGAACTTGATATTTGTAATCCTTCTTTACCTCCGCCACGCTTTCCTTTCACTACAAATCCAGCAGTTCATTTGAACATCGATTTAGGCAATGGAACTCTAGAATTTCTTGTCATTTTCTATGATGATAACCTAATTGAATTGATAGTTTCTGAAACTAATAAATATGCAGATTGGATTATTCGAAATAGCAATCTTTGAAGGAAAAGCAGAGCAAAAAAATGGGAACCAACATCTAAAGACGAAATTCAGGTTTTTCTCGTTTGAATATGTTGTAAGGAATTATGAAAAAGCCTGATGTAGAGCAATAATGTAGTAAGAGGCATTCAACAGCAACTCCTTTTTTTTTTTCAAAAATTATGTCCTACTGACGCTTTTATCTTATTCACCGATATTTACATTTTTCAGATTATGCGAAATTTGTCGCTGAAACACACGGGTGTCAAAAATTGTGACCGGTAATCAAACATTTGAATACTCGTTATCGAGAAATTATTACACCCGAGAGAGATGTGACAACAGAGGAAAGCTTGATGTTTTGTTCAAGGGAAGATTGCACTGGAAACAGTATATACCTCTAAAAAGGTCACGATTCGGCATAAAAAGTTTTGTTTTGTGTGAATCCAAGTCCGGTTATGTTTATCAATTTATATTATATACACATGAAAAGGTACTCTTTTCGATGATAATTGCCAGCGTTTGTGCAAGTCTTCTCAAATAGTTATGACTCTAATGCAGTCACTGTTGTGTAAAGGATATTGCCTACCTACAGATAATTATTACACTTCACCAGAACTTGTAGATATACTTCTAAATTATCATACAGATATGTATGGAACTCTGGAACTTAACAGAAAAGACGTTCCAAAAGAGTTGCAGTCAAAAAATTAAAAAAAAGGAGAAATATGTGCATATACCAAAGAGGGAAAGTATGAATCATCAAATGGATGGATAAAAAAGTCGTATCTTTGTTATCAACTATACATAACCCTGTGATGGTTGAAGTGCCATCTTACAAGGATGAGGTCAGAGGTAGACCAAAGGTAGTTATGGAATACAATAACATGATGTGAGGTGCAGATAGAATGGATAAGCATCTCACAAATTACCCAATAACAAAAAAAAGTGTCAAGAAATATTACAAAAAAATATTCTTCTATCTTTTAGATACATCATTGTGGAATGCTTTCGTTTTATATTAGAAACTGGGAGGAAAATTATCTCTCATTTGAATTTCAGGCTTGATATTATAGATCGTCTTATTGAAAGCGATGGGGTGGTAAATGAGAAGAAAGGACGATCAGGAATTTTGCTCAGTCCATTACGATTGACTGAAAGACACTTTTTAGAAACGATTTCTCCCACCGACAAAAAATTGAGACCAACAAGGTAATGTTTTATGTGTTTTTCGAAAAGAAACGATTTTGGAAAACGGGTGAAAAAAAAAAACACGATATTTTTTTCCCGATTGCAATATGCAACAATGCTTGTCTCCCTGTTTTAAAATTTACCAAAAACCGAATTTTAAGGAAATAATTAACTGTAAATACAATATTATCTTTTTAAATCTAATACACATTTTTGTTAAGTGTTCTTTTCAGTTCGCTTATATCTTCGCAAAAAAGCCAACTTTAAGGAAAAATTGTTATTTATCAAGGTATAGACTACCTCAAGGGAGTTCCCATCGCTGATTTCCTTAAAAAATGTTTAAGGCTGTTTTGATTGGGATGCAATTTTTGGCACACCTTTGCCTCCACACACACACAATACTGACCACAATTTATAGAAGTGAATTTAAATCCGGTCAACTGGAAGGACAATCTCCATGCTCTATTAAGTCCGGCACATTCTTTTTCATTCAGCACTGGGTCGTCTTCGCCTTATGAGCAGAAGCACAGATTTGGTAAAAGTCCAATAGTTCCCATTGAACAGGTTTACGTTCAGGGACTTCACACTTTTGGATCTAAAATAGTGTCTTGATAACCTTTACCTCGGCTTTTCCTCCTTTCTGGAAAAAAGGAAATTTTGAGACGCCTTCATAGATAACATCCCACCAAACCCTACCAAGGCTACCTTGATTCTGAAGGCTGCGACAGAAACCCCTCCCCCCCCAAAAAACAAGTCACATGATCAAAGGAGGGACAATTTTCCCCGCGTTTGACCATCACTTCACCAGTCTTCCATTAAAGCTTGTGATATAGTGCTTTACATTACCTCGTGTTTTTATATATGAAATGTAGTGAACATAACATCAACGATACCGTAGGATATAAAGAAAGGTAGAATATTTATATTATTGTATAACTTTATTCTTGAGTCATTATTGAACTTATTTTTAGTTTTGAAGATAACTGAGTATAATAAACTGATGCATTTATGCCAACATCACTAGTTATTTGTAAATTAAGATATGTTATTCTATATGAGAAATTGGTGTTTAAATTTATATATTCTTTTAATCGATCAAATCCTTATCTTAAAAATATTAAAAGTTTTATTAATAACATAACCTAAAACTCCACACATTTTATAGTAATGCCTCGTTATTGTTATGTACCCAACTGTTCAAATAAGATACATATCCTTACATTTTCCTGGCTGTCCATCCTAATTGAATGAGATAACATATTGATTAACATATTTCAGTGAATTGCTAAATATTCTTAATACGGTTAATGTTTTTGAAGAAATTTGCTTTATTGATTCTGTTCATGTTATGGCTATTCAATCTTAAGAAAAGTATGTTTAAATTTGTAATACAGGAAAAATTTTGGCAAGCTGAAAAATAATTGCGCTTTTTGGATAAATATGGTACTATTTCACTGAAAAATTTAATTTCAAATTATTCAGGAGAGATATTTAATGTTAAAGTAGATATTAAGGATTTCAACGAAGTATTAAACAATTCAAATAAATTAGAGGATATCTCAATAGAAGAGAATAAAATTTTAATGTACATTACGGGTTATGCGTGCATAATATAAAATTCGGATGCTCCGATTGCAAATGTATATTTCTTTCAATTAAAGAGTTCAATTTCGAAAGTTAATTGCCAATTATCAGTTTACAAGCACAACAGAAGCATATTTGGAATTATATGAGTTGTGGAATGTCTCGCATTCGTTTCATTCATCTTGTGTAAAGTGTAACACACCTGCATTTTCATATTTTTAAAAAAATATTCATTACATTCGGGAATATATGCTTAAATAATTATTCAAAAAAGCTCAATGAAGAAATTTTAACAGTGAAGAATAATCAAAAATTAAGAAATTTAAGTCCAATTAGATCAATGTTGCTTTTTATATTTCACACTGTTTTATTTATTTAAATATTCAATCATCGATTGGTATATTATTCAATGTACATGTACTTCCTTATATTTCATTTTTTTTTATTCAAAATAGATTTTATGCACATGTTTAAAATAGTTCACATAACTATTACTTAAAGAAAAATTCTATTTATTTACATTATTCGTTTAAATCATTTTCATGAAGATTTTAACACATTTGAAGGATGTTAAATGTAAAATACTATTTTTTTAATTTAAAAAATTTTGTTTGATTTTTAAATATTTTTACCTAGGCATATTTATTTGTAACGCATAAAAAAATAATGTAAATTTTGTAAAGTAAAAATTGGTTTGAATAATATCGGTACAAATCCAAATGATTCAAAACTTGAAAGTAATCAGTACATTGCCTCATTAATGATATATTCTACGAAAAGTTTTTATTTATTTTGCCAGATTTATAGGTAAAGTATTCTTTTCTAATGTATATATTTCCTAACGCATAATTTAGAATCTATTTTTGCTGTATAATTACTGTGGTATCTAAAACTGTTTGTGTCATTTCTATATTTGTATATATTTTCGCATGAAGTTTGGATTTGTATATATTTTTGCATGAATTTTGCATTTGTATATATTTTTGCATACATTTAAACCTTCATTATGATTCATTGATTACAGCAAAATGTTGCTAAATTCACATGTTTTTTTTTTATTAATATGCCTCTAATGCTTTACTTTTCATATTTTCTTTGCAAGTAAATGTTACTTTTGTTATTTTATCTGATTGAAAATATTTTACATTGAGTCAGCTTTTACTTAGATGTTTCTTACATTGTTATGAGCCTTTCACGAGTGATATTTCCCCCTTTTTCCTGGAAAATATTAGACATCTTTCTAACGTATTAATACATAACTTTCATCTGAAAATATTCTAAATGAGAATTATAAAAAATAGTCAATATAAATGTGGAAATATTAGTCTACGATCTGTAAAGAAATAAATGTTGTAAGCTTTATATTCCTGACAGCCACTGCGACTAGCAAAGCATTCCCTCCTTTCGTGACGTCATCAAAACTCTGTCGTGGCCTGGTCCTTCAAGGTAGCCTTGCAAATACCCTCCGAGTACACGCAGAGTACGTGCTCGTTAAATCAGTGGGTCCGAAAGTCTTGTGGGCTGAATCACGAGTGCAGGGAACTGGAGAAAATTTCCCTCCAATTCAGTTCCATGCCTAAATTGTGGAGGTGGAGATCGGTGGTGTCGCCATCAATCGTTCCTGCGGGAATTTCTCCAAGCTAAATCGTTCTGTCACCTGTATGGTGCTCAAGGCTAAGGCCTAACGACAGACGTACTTCTAGCCCATTGCCACGATGAATTTCGTAGGCCTCGATCTGACTATGTCAGACAGGTGGCATGAGCAACAACAACATAATTTTCTCTTTCAGATTTTTTTCTTTTGACTCGTGGAACCCCTGGGTACACCTTTTGGAACTCCAGGGTTCCGAGGAACACAGTTTGAAGACCACTGCTTTCAGGTATCTCTGGCACTCTAATTCCTTTGTAAGAAAAAAAGTGGAAAAGTTATTTTTCGATAACCGCTTGTTAAAGTCTTTGTTTTCTATGCGACACGTTTTCTTTTTCTTTGATACGTTCATTTGTTTAACAAGAAGTCTTCATTCGTCAAGGATGTTGAGTTCTCATCCTGATTGTTTGACGAGAGCTTGTATTCTAACCGTGGGCGGACGACCGCTGCTTGTTACGTCTGTCGGTCTCAAAAAATCTCTTCATTGTTCGATTAATAAATAACCTTTAGATGTCTAAATATTTAAGAGCCTTAAACAGCTTTTTTTGATGCACAGAAATGTCTGTTGCATGCTTCTGTACAAAGTGTTAAGGCTCTGAATGATTTAGAACATGCGTAAAAAAACGATTATCCAATATTATACACGATCTCTAACGACGTTTAAAATCATCTGTTACGTTTGAGTCACAGCAGATGATCTCAAATTTTTGTATCAGAATTTATAGCATGATTAGGTAATTCATATAATAAGTTCTGCATAATTTATGTCACTTTTTGGTAGTTATTCAAATTTTTGACATAAACCAGGCTGATTTTATTCCGAGAATTCATTGAAGACAGAAATATTCCACGAAAATCTAAAAACTTCTGAAGGGAAAGACAGGAGAACAAACATTATCATTTAAGGCAATATTGCATCCCCTATTCCATTCCCCCCAAAAAGAAATAATTATGTTAAAGTTTACTTCCTCATTCTGCATATGCTAATCTTAGTTTTCATGAGAAAGTTTTTTTTTGTTTTTGAGGTTTCGATGGAGTATTCAACAAGGGTAGGATTCTTGCCAGGATTTAGCATTAGCTCCACCGATAGTTTTCTAAGCATTCGGAATGTATCAGATTTTTATTATGTAGTTAATTACATTAGTAACTTTAAATATTAGTAGGGGTTAGTGTTTTAGCATTTTGTTAATAATTCCATCCCTACCCAGGGAGTTTTTAATTTTTTATATGCTTAAAAGTTTTTTAAGGTGGGAGAGGGGGGGGGCATCAGGATATGTATCTTCAGTTTTTGTCCAGTCCAAAACTTCCTTTTATTTCACACGTTTGTGAAATCAATCCAACTTTTACGAGTTCGAGCTCCTACAAACTCTTACATTGTCATTACAAATAAGGACATTCCTCACAAAATATATGTCTTTTTATATTGCCAATAACAATATATAACCTCTGTTTATATGCATTCAGGTAAAACACAATGCATTTCTTGAACTTATTTAAATCCTATATATAGATAAATATAATACCTGTTACTGCCCAGACCTATAGCGGTAGTCATGAAATGAATATTTGTCAATCATAAGTTTGGTCATTATGTTAAGTGTCACACCAGGAATTTTTAAAAGAGGGGGAGGAGATCCAGAGTTGAAAGCCCACCATTCTGGTATCATACCCCAATACGCGCCCAACATATCATTTTGTCAATTGTTGAGAACAAAAAACAGTAAAATTAAATTACTAAATAAATAATTAGCATTAATTAATAAAATCAATTATTAATAACAAAAACTTTAAATTATACGGATAATTAACTAAATATTACAGATTATAATCAATAGAATAAAGATCAAGGGCTATGGGGGGGGATTCGAACCAGGTGATTTCCCCTTTGTGGGAGCCACTGTGTTAAAGTACATTGTTCAAAACTAACAGTAAAATGATTTATTATGCAGCTATTTGTTTTAATATTTATGCATTAAATAGTTGTGGAAACTACAAATAATTTATATTTACCTATAATACAAAGATATATTTATGAAATCATTTCTGAATTATCAATTACTATTCTCTTGTTTGATTTAACTTAAATGAAATAGTCTCTGAATATAATTTATCTTTTGTTCAATCAAGTCTAGTTAAACAATATAAATTACATCTTATTAAGTTACAACAGAGATCCCCAACCCATGGGACAGTACTAGTCCATGGATCAAATAGTACCGAGCTGCATGAAGAACATTAAATTAGTTCTTTTTTATTTACTGTGATGCATTTCTCTCAGGTTTGTGCGATTTTTTTGGAAATCATTTCTTAAATCCATGTTAAATCATTTTACATTCATTTTTGGTGTAACTGTATTTTGTTCTGAAGGTATGTCAAATAAAATTAAATTAAAAATTTTAAATCAAAATCGAAAATATAAACTATCAACGTCCCCGTACCCCTCAGAGGGCCGCGGTAAAATCATCAAACATTGAGCTGTCCGCCTCGATAAAAAGGTTGGAGAGCACTGAGTTACAGGACACAATAATGAATAAAGTCAAACATTCACAGTTAATATCAAAATACTTTAATGTTATACAAAAATATTTTACACGTCACCAAGAGAAATACAGACTAAAATTACGATTTCTTAAAAGACAGTAACAGAAGGCAGTATTGGCTGAAGCAAAATTTTAGATTTTTACAATCTAGTTTCACATAAACCGGAAGCAATGACACAAAAAATTAATTATGCACTTCTTTTAATGCTATATGATATAATAAAAATGAATAAGATTAAAACAAACTTAAGTTCCAACTTAGACAATAGTTTAATAATGCAAACAGAGAAAATTAATATAGAAAATAAAAAAAGCACAATTTTACGAATTATAACATAAATATAAACAAATTTAACATACAAGCATCAATATATAAACTTAATTCTAATATAAAATATAAGGCAAGTATTATGTAAAAAAAAACTAGTCTATTGTATATGAGTACAATCAGATGGATAAAAATGTTGACAATCTCATTTTTCTATTTCATAACTATGAAAACCAAAGACTCTCAAAGTGACTGAACTTCAAGATGGGAGAAATTATGCATATTTTAAACTTTTCCTAATTCTAACCAACATACGAAAAAAGAATGTTTTAAAACTACTCACTGTAAATGGACACTAAAAAAATTTGCTAGTCTTCAAAGATATCTTCTAAAAATATGGATACTGAAGAGAGTCAAAATATACTGGTCATTGTATCATCATTCCAAAAATATAAAAATTGAATACCTAGAATCTGTCATTTGATAATTCATGTACAATAAAGCAGGCAAGCTGTCTTTAGTGTACAGCCTAACCGTAACAGCCATATAATGAGATGAATACAGCTTTATTAATAAAGTTCTCATAATCCTAAAAAGTCTTAAGGAGTGATGAACATCTAACTTAAAGATGCAATGAAACATTTTATCAATGTCAAATCCTCCCCCATATAATATGTGATTATGAAAGTAAAATTTAAGCTATCAGTAAAATATTAAACACACAGCTAAAGAGGTATTATGCACAACCACATCAGTTATTTAAACAGTTCAGTGGAAAATGTAACCTTGTGATCTGTACAACAAAGAATTTTTTTTAAAAAAAAGTATCTACTTGAATGAAGGTATAACTAAAACTATATTGGTTGTATAATGAAGTAAATATCAACAGGATAACTAAGTTACGAACACATAAAATAATATATTGCATCAAAGAATGTTTGTTTTTTCAAATCTTTTTCAATAAGAACCAATTTGATTACTAACATTTGGCTTAACTTACAATGAAGACGTTATACCCCTTAATACACTTTTCATTAAATGAAATTTTTTTAACAGAATGCAGCATATCATACAATTGACACTGCTCAAAATAGCTTATACACAGTAGTGTATACAGGCTGCTTTTAAGAGCAGCGAGGTTAAATTTAAAGAAAAACGTAGACGAAAGCAACGAGGCATAATCTTTATGCTAAAAATTAAAAATCTGTTGATATGTGGAGGAGGGGGGATATAAACTTCCAAACACTTCTTTTGTGTACACCACTCCTTAGGTACAGCATGAGGAAAACGCTCATTTTATCTCCTGATCATCTAAGATGCCACTACAATCAATGCAATTGAACAATTAAGTGTTTATGAAGGCAAAATTAATTGTGGTCCATTTAATGGAATTATAAATGAAATTAAACAATTAATTCAAATTAAATATTTACAGATTTTTTCCCTGGACTGCCAAAATTAAAATAGTAAATGGCAATAATTGGCTCTTTGGCAGACAAAAACCAATTCAATCAAACACATATCAGGATTACAATTGATATATGTGTGCTGCCTTACTTCTTTAAAAAATTATTACTTCTTAATATTATTATTTCTTTCTAAAGTAAGGCACAGTATGAAACCCATTATTATGATACTTGTACATGAAACAACATTAAGTTAGATTGATCAATAAATTTCTATGCAATACACAACATTTAAAAAATTTTCATTACTACATTAGAAGTACTGCATTATTATAATTAACAAATATAATTACAAGAACAAATTAAACACACAGAAATTGCTGTATTTCAATACTAAAAGTACTATCAAAACAATGTAAACAAATTAAGTACAATTAAGTATACAAATCTCAACTTTTCAAAAAGCAAAGAGGAGATAGAATATAAATATAATCTACATCATATCAGATCATGTTTTCTTATTTCTCCTCAAGGTTACAAAGCTCGCTTACTTATTAATAACTATTTGCCATTTAAAAACTTCCATATAACAGAAAGAGTTGATGTTCATTAAAAACTTTGTAAGAAATAACTGCTCTCTTTTAGTTAAGCTCAGTTAGGAGTAATTACCAACATTTAAGCCAGTAACTATATTAAAATATATATCCAAGGTTTTAAATTACATAAATAATAAATAAGTTTATAAATTTATTTCTGAGCACAGTCTCAAATTAATTCCATTATAAATAGCATATAAATATATATACACACAGAAATTCATATTCTTGTAAATGTAAATATTTATTGAATAACTGTATTGCACACATGTTAAATTTCTAAAACACATTCAAAATAATTTACAATCCATTAACAAAAAGTCCAGTTCGTGATCAAAAAATATTCATTTGAAATCGAGTAATTTTAAAACTTTATTAAAAATCTACATATAGTCACTTACCATTATTTATCTGTTCATGTTCACTCATATAGAGCATTTTATAATATCAAAATTAAAATTTGTCACATTTATGAACTATGCTATCTGTGATGCAAAATGTATCATACAGAAATTAAACACAAGGAGGGCAAAACTATTGAAGGCATAAATTATTGGGGAGAGAAGTTCCAAAAACAGATAAAGAAAAATGTAACTCTTAAGAAATATAAATCTATAGTAATATTATGTACTACCAATTTTAATGCAAAAATATCTATATAAACTGAAAATAATTCATACAATTTCAATATTTCAGGACAAAAAAATGGCTTGTATTATGTTTTTTTTTTAAAAAATATATCAAAGATAATTTATTTATCAGTGGTTATAAATAGGTATTGGTCAATATTATAATACATCAGTAAACATATAATTACCATTTTGTTTATTTTTTTCTTCGGGTTTAATGGTTTTTTGCATTACTTAGAAAATCTAACACAAATTTAGAAGCATTAACAATCAACAACATCTCACATTTTTTAAACATGTTAAATACTACTCCAGTCTCAATGGATGACACTAGACTTTCTGTTTGCTCTTTGCCGGTTCCTACAGACCGGATGCAGAATTTTCGTTTATGTTATGACCAAGCACATCGGTCCTTGTGTACATGCAAGACTGAGTATTTAATTTAGGCAACATAAATTTTTGTTAAGTCATTATTTTAAGGAAAAGAATATAATTCCTAAAAACATTAGCACTATTTGTTAAAACAAGGTAAATAAAAGTGAGGTTTGTTAGTACAACAATTACAGAAGATTGTATAATTTTTGCATTAAGTTTTTTGCCATCTTTAAGCTTAACACATTCCTGAATTTGTACATTATAACATTAAATGCAGTAAAACTTTTTACTTTAGGCACACTGCCTTTCTTTTTCTCAAGTGATGCTGAAGTTTTATAGTTGTGTTGATTGTTAATCCTTCTGTGTGAATGAAACGGCAAGTAAAACTAATTGGGAGTTTAATGTGCATTTCATATATGATATGCATTGAGATTTTGAATAATTGTTTTAAGAAATCTCTTTATAACGTTTACACAATTTTAAATCGGCACTCAAGTACTAAATGGATATAAATTAACATTTTCAATCGCACATATATATGCATTATAAAATTTTTTTTAAAAGTCTCATACATAGATCAATATAATCCTAAATTATGGCAAAACCGGTTTTAAAATAAAATGTAACACAGCATTTAACAAAAATAAATTAAGAATAAAATATCCAAGAAAAACAATTAATTAGTAACACATTAGAAATTGATTATTTACACAGTTGTCTCTTTGAAGAATAAAATACAAGAGACAAGAGAGATCACTAGTTATCACAAAATTAGAAAAGAACGAATAAGTATAGCTTTAAATACATAAACCTATACAGAAAATATGAGGGGGAAGAGGGATAAAATCCACTCAAGGATTTGGGGGGGGGGGGAAGTGGAGAAGGAAGTACCTGCAGTTTGAGACCAAGATTTTAAATATCATGCACATTTAAAGAAACATTTTCATTCATTTTGCATAAAGAAAAAAAAAAGAGTAAACCTACAAACTCATCAGAAAACTTAAATGCTATTTAAGTTAATTGTAGAGAAATTCGCTTAGCCCTCCACATTTAAACACACTGATATATAAGCTAGTAGTCATGTAATATAAACATAATTATAAACAATACAAGCAACTTTTTCAGCAATCTAGTTTAATACTTTAAGTCAAATATGACAAATGCCCTATCAATCTCATTCATATTTCAAAATAAATACAAAAGATACAAAAACACACACACACTGCTTTAAATACCATACAATAAGGGAAAAAAAATTTATAGCACAAAAATAGTTTCACAACAAAATAAAGGATTACTTTATACATAACTGGAACTACATATGAGGGGAAGCACAGCCAACCTTGGGTAAATAATATGCTGCAATATATCGTTTGGTAAGAAAAGTATTAAAAAATTTGTCATATTGAAATTAAAAATAAATGCTATTTTTGAAATTAATAACACACACAAATTATTTAAAATGCAAATTCCTGTAATAAAGACAAGCCTTTAACAACAAAAATATGGTCAAAATGCATGGGTATACAAACAAGTAACTCCAGTTTAGATGCATATTTAAGTAATTTTTTCATTCCCACATACATTTTTCCTATTAAAAATAAAATAATGTGTAATACTTTTAAAAGATTTAATACTAAAATGTTTTTAAAAATTGATAAACTGGTAACTATCGAGTAGCGTAACATTACCTTAAAGACTATTTATTTAAAATAGTAAATGGGATGAGTATTTTAAAGCAGTGTTCCGCAACCCCCGGTTCGTGGATCAAATGGTACCGGGCCGCACAAGAAACATTAAATTATTTACTGTGGTATGTTTTTCTTAGATTTGAGCTACTTTTTAATGAAAATCACTTTATATTCCTTGTTAAATCACTTTATATTCATTTTTTGGTGTAGCTATATTTTATTCTAATGTCACGATTAAATACAATTGAATTAAAATTATTAAATCAAAACAGTCTAAAATATAAACAATCAACGCTTTCACCTTAGCGGGCCGCAATAAAATTAATAAACATTGACCATCCGCAGTGATAAAAAGGTTGCGGAACACTGTTTTAAAGGATTTAACTTGCAAAAATTTAGTTATTTACAATCTATAGAGATTATATTGGTCCAAAACATGGCTTATAAATAAATATGCGATAATTTTTTAAAAAATGTTTATTACTAAAAGTCTAACTTATTTTAGATGAATGATTACACAAGCAAATCAGACTTCCAAATATAATTAAGCATAACATAAAACACACACACACACAAAAGAAAAATTTTTAATTACTAAGAAGTCGAGTTAATATGCTAAATGGAATGTGTTTCTTAAATCTCAGACAAATTTCTCTATGTAACTCTCACATTCTGGAATCTATTACAATGAGAAAGTGTTCTTGAAAATTTAATAGCTTCTTTGTTTCCCCTATATAAGTCATACTTAATAAGCTTCAATTACATACCGAATATGAAATAAATCTTAAAAAATTGGAACATCAAGTAATTACATAACAAAATTGCTTTATTAATTTATACATAACACATTTTTGTACTTGATATTTCTAGAAAGGAAAATCGGAGAGCATTAAGCCAATTGTTACAGATGAACCTGCTTTTATATTAACATTTTATTTTTTTGAGAATGACACATTTTGTAAAGTTTTACTGAATGACATTAACATATGTTAGTAAAGTTATGTAGAGTTATAATCAATAAGGTATTTTTCACAAGCAATTACTGCTCCAAATGGGAATGTATCACATGAAGAGATATTTAATTTGTATTTAAAAATCTCAATATTTGTTTCTTTCTGAAAAGGTAAATTTGTTGTGAAAGCAAAATTAAAGTAAGAAGTAAAAATTAAGAGGCTGGTCAAGAAGATTATCTAAAGAGCTATTGCTTTTTAAAATATTAAAATAATAACATAATATATACAAGTAATTCTTTACAATTCTAACGTAAATCATTATCAGATATCATACTCTGAATACTGGAAAAGCATTTTAAAAAAATTATCATTTAAAACATAATAGAACCATAAATAATCAATTATATGCATTAGCGCAACAGTCCACCAAACTTATATGTAATAATTTGTTTACAAAAATTTTTCATTCATGATTAGAAAATTGTTTTGACTTTAAATAAATTGTTTTTCATTTCACACAATCCAAGCAAAAACCTGGAGAAATTTTATATGAAATAATATATTAATTAAAACTGACAGATTTTATACGAAGAATCATTTGAATTATTATAAATGAACTTTAATAAAGTATAATAGAAATAAAATACAAAAAAGTAATGAATTTATATAAATTTGTATAGTTGATATTTCAGTGTTGAACTATTCAGTGAAACAGAAGTTTTTGATAAACAAATATGAAATTAAAAAACTATAGTGCTTTAAAAATGCTAATACTTTATAAATTATTTTGATAACTATTCTGCTAATATCTTACTGTGCATATTACTAGAAATGTTTGAGAGTTATGAAATAAGTCTGAATAATTTTTTAGCAAATATAGTATTCCTTTCACACAAAACAGCACATGTCATTTTAACTTATCAGGAAACCTTAACTATTGAACTTTGCATATAATATAGCAGTCTTTTTTTTCACTTGACTTCATTACTTTTCCTATTAAATATTAGTAAGCAATTTTTTAGTATATTTCTTGTTCTAAAGTTTTTCTCTCCTATTTTTCTCATAGATCGATTGACCAATTATGAAAATGGATACATACTATATATCTTTACATTTAAGAGTTAAAACATAGTAAACAAATGGAACATATTAAGGAATTACTGCAAACCTATTAAACACTGATGGTAAAAACAGAATAGTTTCAAGCTGTGAAAACAAAAGGAATGAAAATCTGAAGAAAAATTTTGAACAGACAAGAATCTACTACTCAGAATACACTTTTTTATCTTCGCAATTTTAGACTGCATTTGATAGCCAATAACGAAATCAAGGTATACAGAATACTAGTTTTTTTAAAAATATGCACATTTAAAAAAAAATTTCTAAAATCCTAATGTAACATATTTTATCTAATATGAACTAAAAAGCCACAGCTTTAGTAATGAACAAAGAGTTCACAATTATAAGATTTAAGTCTGATAAATAAACATGTTTAGAAAACGTATATAATGAAATATTCATAGATTTCAAAACAGGAGGAGGGGGACACATTTTAAAATTTTTCTTTTGCTTTTTTTCATCAAAAAATTAAAACATATACTTGAGGGATCCTTCTTTAAAATTGCTACGAGAGAGTTACCTAATTTAATTCCATTAATTTATTCAAGTAAAATCCGAGAAATCCATACACTAGCAAAATCATGATAAAATACATGGAAAAAAAATTTGATTTACATAACACTTCTTAAGAGTATGTAATAATTCATTCAAAAGGATATTCCTCTTGAAGTCACTAAAACAGCTTTTCATAACACAAAAGAACCGCTTACTTTCGTAGTTGCAGAACAAATAGTATTAAATGAAAAGAAAATTTAATTTATACAGCATTGCATCTTTGTGGCGAATATAAATTTTTTTAAACCACATACAAGATATAACACAATCAAGGTTAAATTTATACATTTAAATACACATAAAAACATCCCCAATCTGCACAGCTTCAGTTTTAACTCTTAAATACTATGTCAAGCATTCATATGTCAAAAAACAGATTAAAAAAAAAAAACTAAACTAAACTTCATATTTAAATTTTTAAAAAAATAATTAATAGTATAATAATTTGTTAAAACTATTAATCAATATTTACATATTTTATCACAATGGAATGTTTTGGAAAAAAACTAAAAGTGATTATATATCAGGATATCGTAAGGATTTTTTCTAATCCATTCACATAAAAAAAGAAAATTAAACATTTCTAAAAGGAGAAAGATTTTTCTCAACAACAGATCAATAGTTTAATTGGAATTCCACAATTAATCAGTGGTTACTGATGGAATGTCAAGAAAAAAGTCACAAAGAGGAATTAAGAAAAAAATAAATTACAACTATTGCTTTTGTGCAGTTACAAAGATATGAATAACACATTTTATAATGTTTAAAAGCATCCTTCACTCCATGAATCTTCAACACGCTTTTTGCCTAATGCAGAAGGCATGGGAATTCCAGATCTATAAAAGAAAAAAAATGTTACAGAACTTCAGAATTTTAACAAATATGAATCATTTTCTATTTTTTAAAAACATTTGTTCTACAATTAAATCTTATGATATGCAAATATGTGATAGTCATGCAATAAAGTCAAAACTTATCCAATGCAATCAGAATTTCAGATAAGCCTCAGTACTGCAAAACTTCAAAATTTGTTTTAATCAAATGCTATGTTAAACCAGGGTTTCTTAACACTTTTCTGTATCAGCAGAGAAATGCATGATTACTTAAACGCATCTCTTTGTTCAGATTTTAATATGTTCATTAAAAAAAATTTTCTACCCCCCCCCCTCCCCCCCCCGCCATCCTCATAAAACCCTTATATAATTTCAGAAAACCTCATAAAAATTGTACAAAAACCCAAATTATGTTGAAATCAGTATTTCTTTAAAAACAATGATTAACATTTGATTATCAAATTTTTATAATGAACTTAACTCTAACATTTTCATAGTACTAACTCAATTATGAATCATTTATTGATGAATATTATTCATTTTGAATGACCCTAATTCCTTTAATCACTGAAATAACAGATTTTTCAATTTGAAAATATAATGGACCCTCTGATAACAAATGCAAAACAATGGAACGTAAAATTTGGATTTAAGATATAAATCAAAACGTGAAATGTAAAACATGAAGTGTGGAGTAGACAAAGTATTTCAATGGTTTTCTATTCCTCAATCATTTTTGAAAAAGAAAGAAAAAAACTCAAAAATTAATTTTTTCCTTATTACATAGCATTCTCAATAATTATTGAAGTGACAGGTACACTACCTAGTTGAATAGTTTTTATTTTGAACAAAAAAATAAAGAATATTTCTCTATTATCTTCCATTAATGTTCAAAATCCTTTTTATATACAAATATATTTCTTACATGGTAAATAAAATTTGTAGAAACAATTTACTAATAAAATTTCAGTACATCCACTTCAATATCTTATGTCAACACTTTTGAAGCAATATTTCAACCCATTCTCATAGAGCTTCATGAAAAAAAAAATCATATAATCACCAAAAAATAATAAATAAAATACTTGCAAATACATTTAAAATAAATCATTTATTTAAATTTAGGCAGTCATCTACTCAACAAACTCTGAATCTATAGCAAAAAAAGCAAAAGAAAAAATATCAAAGAAAGACATTCACATATTAAAAACGTTTCTAAACGTTTACAATAATAAAATACTTTTTATTACCGTGCAGCATTTCTTGAAGCAGAACTGGCTCTAGAAGGCCTTGGTAATCCAGATCTGGCACGGACTCTTACATCAGCAGAATCTGCACTTCTAGGTAAAGTGGGCACTGGCTCGGAATTTTCAGGAGATTGGAATGTAGTCTGGTGTAACGACATCTGATTGTACTGCTTCACTCTTAAAGGAGATTTTGCTTCTCTTCTAGTCTAATTAATTTTATAAATAAAATGTAACCAATTCATAACATATTTCAACAGTTTAAAACCATTATCAAATTAGAACAACCTTCGAATAAGTGCATATATCTATAAGATATGGTAGGGTAATCAAAGTGGAGCATATCTCATTTGTCTTTGAAAGGAGAGATCTCATATTCCATCTTTCCTCTCAGGTTCTGATGTCAACAATGACCAATGGCCACTAGATGCTTACAACAATGCCATTATATCAGATTTTACACATAACATATGCATAATCATTTCAAAAAATAATTTGTTCAATAAAAGGCAAAGGTGGTCAATTCCCCACACTAGATTTTTAGCAGCATTAACCTCAGGGGGAAAAAAGCGCAGCTTAAGATTCGAATAAATATGTTAATATAGTAATTTAAAGTTTGCCTTTTTCTTCTATTAAAAATTACTGTCGAACATTTTTTAACATTGAACATTTCCAATTCCCTGGTCAAATTCTTGAATAAATTTTTAATATAAAAGATGCTGTGGTTTCTTTGTGCAATACATTTCACACATATCATATTTAGATTTAAAGTTCATTCAAAATATATCCATTTTACAAGGGGAGGGCACGTCTAAGGAAATTCATTTGGGGTCGAGACTTGGTGTAATAGTAGTACTCCTTTAGGGTGTTCAACCCTTAATGTAATTCTGCCAGCCAGTCAATTCAGAGAAATCAGCTTTCGAAATTCATGCTTAGCTTTTATACACTTCAGTTTTAATTTCCTCCAACGAGTATGTAGCGCGGTTGGTAGAACACCTGCTTACTATGCGGGAGGATAGGGTTCGATTCACACGATCAAGTTTATTTTTTCCAATTCCTTTAATTTAAATTTATTTATGAAAGGTTTATTAAATATTAAATGATATTTTATGTATTTATTTTGTATTTTATTAAGTAAAAAAATTAAATAAATTTATTATTGAACTTATTGTTAAAATTATTGAAATAAATGTATTAAAATTAAATATATTTAAAAAGGACATTAAATATTTTATAAAATGATTAATTTAATAACAATAATATATTTTATAAATTATTCTATTAATAGTATATTGGTATTTCACACTATAAAACTATTTGTAACTAATTTATATGTAAAATATCATTTAATATTTATTATATATTTTATTTTATAAATATTATTTATTAATATAAAAATACATTTATAAAATTTAATATAAATATATTTATATAATTACAGTAATTTTTTACTTTATAAAATGCAAAATAATTACATAAAATATCATTTAATATTTAACAAACATTTCATAAATAAATTAATTTAATTTTAAAAAGTAATTAAATGAATCGGAAAAAAAAGTTGATCATGTGAATCGAGCCCTATCCTCCTGCATAGTAAGCAGGCGTTCTACCAACCACGCTACAGACTTGTAGGAAGAAATTAAAACTTAATTGTATAAAAGCTAAGCATGAATTTTGAATGCTATTTTCTCCAAATGACTGGCCATTCGACGGAATTACATTGAAGGTTGAACACCCTAAAGGAGTACTACTATTACACCAAGTCTCGACCCCAAATGAATTTCCTAAGTCGTGCCCTCCCCTTGTTAGTTAAATATGTTAAAAAAGTTTTAAATAATAAAATTTTGATTTAACATTTTTATGAAACAGAAATATGTGCAGCATTAACATAGGAAGAATGATCTGATATTTGTTGCTCTCACTGGAGTTTCTTTTAGTACTATAGTTAACACATTGATTTATATTTAGATAAAAAAATAAGGCATTCACAAAATTATAATCTGCTGAATAAATTTTTAAAAACACTAGCTTTTACAAAATTAAAAATTAATTATTTTTTACAGGCAAACGTACATAATTTTTAATTTTAGAAGACTTCTAAAATGAATGATTTATAAACGAAGGAAAAATATAAATGTAATAATTAATGTTTTAATCTCACAGTTGCAGATCGAATTGCTTTATTTTCAAGTGTTTAGAAGTATTATATTTCTCATTATTTATTTGCTCTGAAAAACTCATAATCAGTTGTAAGCTATTTAAACCTTTTTAACTTGGAACATTGCATTTATCCAGTAGAAAATTTATATGTCACTTTAATTATTACGAGGCTAGTTTACCATAAATTGTTTTAAAACAATCTATTACTCAGTATAATCACTATATGATAAATAATATTTTATGCAAATGCAATGATTTTACTTTAATTTCCATTTTGTTATATATAGGAAGAGTAAAAATAATTTTCAAACAGGAAAAGGAAACATTTAGACCAGCAAGAAAGTACAAGTTTCTTTGTATAACTCATAGGCAGTATTCAAGTCTTTGAACAATGTAGGAAGGCAATCTATGTCTGGTTGAAAAGAGAGGAGTTTGGGAGTCAAAGATAACCTTTGACCCCAAATTGGACATTCCCCCTCAATGTGAAGGAAATGATATGAAGAGACAGCAGATGTTATTTTTAACAATCTCCGAAACAAATAGGAGCATAAGAGAAATCTCTCCTCCCCCAAAAGCAAATCCAAGTGGAATCCAGGGAAATATTATGAATTATAATAACTAATTTAATTATAATTGTTAAATTTTCCTTTCATGAATTCAACATTCTTTTAATAACACTAGTGTGCGGGGGGGGGGGG
>BMAV01027296.1:378565-389563 GCA_019973955.1 Trichonephila inaurata madagascariensis
GTGGCTGAGAGGTAGTGTATTGCAGCTTCTACGCCACAGGTAGGGGTTCAAATCCCGGGGGGTGTAAGGTCTACTTAACCTATCATCCCTTCAGTAGGTCGATAAATGAGTACCAAGCTTGCTTGGGAACGGAGTACTGGGGGGGGGGGTTCGCATCAGACTGACCCCTTGACCAAAACATCTGCACATGCAAACCAGCACTTAAGGTCATGTAAACTGAGATATGCACAATAGACCTTGGTCTTCATGGGCTGTTGAGCCACTTTCAGTCCAGTGTGTGTGGGGGGAGGTAGGGTACTACACAACTACATTCATACTCATTGCTCAAATTATAAAACTGTTATTGACATATACTGTGTAGTTCTATTTTTTTCAATATTTTGTAAGCAGGAAAAAATGAAATCTCAAGTGCTCATCTCCACATTTTAATTAGTACTTCAATTTAGTGCCTCTTCAAAAATAATGTTCTTGATCACCTTTTCCTCTAATTGCACTCCTCTGTTCAGAGAAATTCAACTTTTTACTAACTATACTTTAAAGTATACATTAATTTATTACAGCATCACAAAATTTTTTTTCTATTTTTAGAGATGACTATTACAGCTATATTATATATATATATAAATTATATATAAGTGTATATTATTAGAGCATGTAAGAAGAAATATTACTTAATGTAGATAAAATTTCCAATTTCGTATTTTCAAACAACAATTCTTTTGTACCTATTATTTTTATTTAGAAACAGGCATAAATAAAATACAAACTTAACCTGTAAATGCCTATTGTTGCCAAGTGTCTACATTCCACAATTCCACTTAATTTTATTCAAAAACCTGAGTGTGTGTGTTTCTGAAATCATGTTGGCAATCATAGACAATAAATCATGTGAGAAAGAAAAATCCTTGATATTACTTTTGGCAGATAAGCTATACATATATTTGACAATTGAATGTGGTGAGTGATAAAGTTCAGGGTATTACTTGGTGAGATATTTTCTATTTTCGAGTTTCCGGTCTTTCTGACATTTTAAAATACATTTTTATATTTATATATATATTTATTGTGTGTTTATATTTTTAAAATTTTAATATACTAACGAATGTGTGGCGCAGTATAGCCAAACTTGGCTCTTGCGCCAAAAAAATCATCAATCAATCGAGTTTCGGGTAAAGAAGTGATTTATCTAATTGGAAAAAAAAAAATTTTTCATTTGTTGTTAGGTAAGCTATCAATGTTTGATATTGTATTTGGAATGTTATTGGATATACGCTAGATTTTTGGGAAATACTGTATGTTGCCAAAAATCTACAAACAAATTTTTCAAAATAAATACTCAACATTATAAATTGGACTTTTTTTAAAATTTCCTATGTATAACCTATGACTACATCCTAATAAAAAAATATTTTTTAAATCTTAAAAACAACAACAACAAAAATCATGTATTTAAGGAATAAAAAAATCAAATTGTATTTCATGGTATAATTCATGGTTATATTTTGTGGGACTGGAGAATAAATAAGAAACTTGGCATTCATAGCATTCGACAATAAATATTTCATATTGCAGTGAAAAAAAGCTATTTTGATACTTTTTCTCATAGTATCATGTTAGATAAATATTTTCCAAAAACAAATAAAGTTAGAAATTTCAAAAACATGCTTATAATATTTTTTTGAGAGAAAGGGGATAAAAATGTGAATAAATTTTTCCCTAAAAGACAATATTTTCCAAATTACTTATAATTCATTTTTACATGAATTTTATAGAATATATTATGTACTATCGTAATATATATCTATTCAATAGAAGAAAAAATTGTATCATACAGTTAGTTCATTTTTAATGCAACAGATTACAACATGGAATTTAATTTTTCCTGTGTTTTGAATCCACCCATTCTTCCTTTAAAAATTGTTCATCTGGGAAAAATTATACTGTTTCATTCTCTTCAGCATTCATGCACAAAAATGAGTAGATTTTTTCCATGACAGAGATTCAATGCTATTCTAACCCTTTCTCCCCAAAAGAAAAACCAAACTTTTCTTTTCCAAGTTTTACGACTGTGATCTTCCTTCAATCCCCGAGCCTTATCTCAATTTCTCTTTCACTGAAGGGAACTATTGAAAGAAGTGTCAGATAGATAAATTTATTGCCCATCTTGGAAATTTTTAGACAAATATGTTGTGCTAAAAACCTTGTAACAGCCACTGCCATCTGGATGTCATGTTTAAGTTATTAAAATTCCCGCTGTACTGCCCCTTAATGCAATTTTTTTAAACAAAAAAAAAAAAAAAAACTGCAGCTTTAATGATAATAATTATTATAAGAAACATTTATTGAGAACTTCCAAGTAATTAAGGAATATAACAAATTTAATAAGCATATTGACATATTTTTACAGTTACAAACTAATATATCATAAAAAACCCAAATGCATCAATCAAATAAAAGGGACAAAAAGAAAAGAACATGCTTATTTCATGATACATCTTTATTTCACTTATTGTTATTTCATAAGTATAGTGAAAACTCAGGAAAAAAAGTTAATTTTGTAAATATGCATTTTTTTGAATGAATAATTTAAATGATTTGATATAGTCACATACAGCCTTCAAACATTAGCATCGCTAATATTTAAAGGCATTGCTTAGCTACATTAAGAAATCAATTTAATGTTCAATGTTTCCTTGTAAATCAAATAATATTTCTTTACTGAATCTATACAATTTTCTATACAATACATACATGAGTAAAATATGAAGTTATACATGAAGAATCATTGCTAGGGAAATCGTTGATTACAAATTTATAACTAATTACTATTTAAATGCAAAAGTATTCTTCATGGCAAAAGAGTTGAACTACATATGTTTAAAAGTAAAATCATACAATAGCCAAATCTTTAACTCAAAAAAAAAAGTCATTATAATTTAGGGTAATATAAATTTATGATCATATATATTACTAAAAATTTAAAGTTTCATACCTTTTGCTCTTGGGGATCTGATTTTCTTCCCACTGCTCCTCCTCTAACTTGACTCTGGATTTGGCATGTACTACCTTTATTTTTTGATTGTCTCAAAGCCAGTTGTTCTCTGTTTAGATTTGGAAGACTGCGTCTGTAAGTACCCAACTTGGCTGAAAAAATATTTTTAATAGAAATGTACAAAATATTTGAAATATTTTTAGTTGTAGTCAAGCATTGTAAGCTACTATTCTTTACATTCAATTATACTTAAGCACTCATCTCCATATCCATGTTAATCACTCAAATATAACAAATGTGTACAGAGAATTTCCTTTTTCAGGGAATATCCTAAGTTTTAATAATGCTTACTAGAAATATATAGTACCAAGATTTTCATTTTTTCAAAAAAAACAAAAAGTTAAAAACTTTAAAAATGTTCTACATGTTTATAACAGGAAGGAAGTACCTCCATTTATCAAGAGAAAAGAGTATCCCACAGAATAAGTACTATATATAAAAATAGACACACTATATACATATAATACAATTTATAACATAAAAATAAGCATTAACTTGACTCGAAAATTCAAAGTTATGAAAATAATCAGTAATGAAGTATATGTTAGTTTAGTTATTAAAAAACCAGATTTCTTATTACAATAATAAATAGTTGCATTTAATACATGCCTTAATAAAATAAGATTTTAATAGCTAGCTGATACAGAATTCTTTCATTTAACCCACTGAAATTTTTTTTTTTAACTAAACAACTTTCCAGCCATAATTTCTTTCCCAAGTTTGATTTATTGAACGATCAATTGAATCCAATTGAATCAAGATTGCTAGCAGCATCACAAAAATAACATAAAAAACTATAATTTAATTAAAACTATATATGACATAGTATTCACAATCATAAAGCTTGAATTTATTTTAAACATATGCAAGAATTTTTTTATAAGATTTTTATATAATTTTGAAGCAGAGAACATTATCTATTTGCTTTGTAACGTAGTGTCTCAATGCTGTGTTCGGCGTCTTTGTCGAAATAATCAACACCCAGGCAGGGACACAGATGCAACTTAGAATTATTGCATAGTATCAGCTTGGATCGCCTGCCGACCTTTTGACATCACAAGGGATCCTTCCCATTGCTGGCTAGATGAAACAAGAGCTGCAAGGGTGCTGCCCTGATCCCCAAGACAGGCAGATGCTGACTCCTCAAAGGGGGGGGGCCGGGAAGGAGGGAGAGCGAAGGGGGATGCTTTGACCCAGCGGAAGGAGGCAGACTGAGGATGATGCTCTGAACTTACCCAGGAGCGGTGGCTAAAAGGATTCCTCCTCTCACAAATAGCTTATTGGACTCTAACAATCTTTTAATGTTTAATAACTTCAATGTATAATTCTGTAAATAATAGCTTAACATAAATAAAACCAATATTTAAATTAACCAAGATCACGCAAACGTATTCATCTCAAACGTCACAGCTTTAACTATTAACTGAAATTTAATTTCAGAAGTCCTTCCTTGAACAGAGAAAGACTTGTATATTTTAATAAACTTTATTTTTAAGGCTGTATAACGTTAATTAGTTGCACAACTAATCACACAATTGCACTGACATCACAACAAAATATATAAAATGTTGAAGTACGATTGATTTATTTTCCAATAATATCGCACTTAACAATTAAAGAGTTATTGGCAACAGACTTAGTGATTACAGCAGGGGTGTCAAACTCAAAAGCTAATGCGGGCCAAACAAACAAGGTTTAACTTTAAGCAGGCCGCAAAAAAAATTCAATATTCATAGAAACGTAAGTTTATTTCGAATAATGCATTATAATAAACAGAAAAATAACAGACTAAAAAATTCTAATATTCTTATCCTCACACTTGACATCTCTTTTCTGCTGCTATCTTTCCAATTTCGGGAGATTTTTTAAAATTTTGTAATGCATTATTGTGTGGAAATGCATTGGCAGGGCCACAAAAATACTTGTAATGGGCTGCATGCAGCCCGCGAGTTTTATACACCCTAGATTACAGCCAAAGTCATCTGATTAAGACTCTGGACAAACTGGTATCAAAAACACTCCTAACTCCCAAAACATGCCAAGGTAAGACCCAACAACATTCAGCGACATCTCTATATGACGAGTCTTCAGTGTCATCAGATATAAAGACAGCCATAAGTTTCAGGTAATGAGACCATATGTTGAAGCATGAAAAGACATCTTAACTACATACAGGATAACAATTAGGAAAATAAAGGTAAGCACATTTAGATATGCATGCCCCAGCAAAGAAATGTGAGAAATCTCAATTAAAATAAGAGTTTTAAATTTGTGTTTAGTAGTAAGCTTAAATAACTTAATTTAAATACTGAATATTTAATAGATTTTACATTATAAAAATTGTCTTACATTTCAAGACAGATAAAAAGGTGATTAACACAAGTGTAGAATTTATTTGTTGACGGCTCCATGACTTAGAGGTAGCACGACCGCCTCGTAAACCTAAGGTTGCGGGTTCAATCTCGGTTGGAATCGATAGATCTTCTGGATGCGAAAATCGTAGGCACGCATGTCATGATTATGTGGCATGTAAAAGATCCCTTGAGTATTATTTCAGTTCTGGCACTCTCGGCAAAATTAAATCACAGTAATATTTAGCATTCGACGAGAGCTTGAATTAAACTTAATTTGAACGTCCAAATTTGGCAGCAAGAGCTGCCAATAGATGAATCCCCCATAAAATGTTTCTCACCTTTGCAGATTTGCCATGTCCGCAAAGGCTTAGTTGCCAATATGCAGCCCATTAGGGAAAAAAAAAAGAATTTCTTTGTTAGCTCTCTCAAAATAGTCAGATCAAAACTTCTGTACAACAAATATACTTCAATTGAACTGTAGTACTACAACAAAAAGATTATGAAATGATAACATTTTTACACTATCAAAGTCATATACCAATCAAACACCTTATGTCTGCAGTACAACATTCATGACTAAAAGCAGTTAGAATGGATTGTAGACTATTACTAAGAATTAAGAAAAAATTCAAATAAAATATTTTCAGGTAACATAAAACAAACATGTATTTTAAACCTGTTTATCAGATATAAATATTATCCCGAAGAAAACATACAATTTATTAACCCTTTCAAGACAAAGGGTGAAAACGCACTTACCGCTGGAGCAGGTACTGTCTTTCGCGAGTGTCTCTTTCGGGTCGGAGTATATTTTGCCTAAATTCATCAAAATACCCAAATATGAAAGCGTTGTTTAATGCTCTGTACAGTAAATAAACATCATATGTTTCATATATTTTGTATTTAAATGCTTCAGTTATTTCTTTATTTCAGTTATTTCTCATTTAAATACATTTTTTACACATTTAGTACTTACCATTTAATTACTTAACATACATTTGAAAACTGAATGTTACTTAAAATTCTCTTTTAGTATGAAAAATTTGTAAACAGGGATCTACACAGTCCTACGTTACAATCCTTGCACTCAAAATAAATCATTTGCTATTTTGGAGGCTTTTTACAGGAATGTGAACAAATAAAAATTAATTCTTTTATGGATGACATTGCAGAGGTATTTTTTTTAGATGTACTTGGCATACAGATGTCCGAAATGCTATCATCATAAGATTCGTTAGATTCTTTATGAACAGAACAATCAGAATATTTTATAGTGTCACTATCACTACTCTCAAGAGTCTGTTTTAGAATCAATATCTGAAATGTTTTGCATTATTTTTGCTACTTAAAGTTCTCTTTAACATTATGAACCCATCAACATTGTAACAGTAAAAAGAGAAAAATTTCATCTACAAGATCTAAGTATCCATTAAAAACTGGGGCTACAAGCAAACATTCACAATGCTTCAGCAAAAATTAAACTCCCCTACTTGTCATAAAGCATGAAATTAGGAAATATTCTATTCTCTTTATGTTTATATAATCAAAATCCACATGCATGTGGGTCATATTTCTCTCATTTTGAGGAGAAGGTCAAATCTACATGTATCTCTAATCCTATTGGACATTTAAAGCTATCTTGAGCCAAAAGTTTTAGAATTTTTTTAAGAGGAATAGTTTAGAAGTTTTAGAATTTTTTTTAAAAGACCCTGGCATAAATGTATGACAATCAAGGGTGAAAAAAAAAAAAAAAAAAACGCTCTGGCTGGCCAACGTGTCGACAAAGAAATGTGTGCATTTGTTGCAAGCAGAAATGAGTGACAGTCAGAGCAAAAGGGCTAAGAAATTAAAAGACCATTTTAATTTTGGAAATTACAAAATAAAAATTCTTGTTTGAACTTAGGAAATATGTTTCACTGCAACATATTTATGAGAATTAGGGTTCAATAATTTTGTATACAACAATAAATGAATAAGTTAATGAAATTATTAGAAATATTTGAAAAATACATTGCTCACAAAGTATAACACCATTTTTTTTTAAAAAAAAAAGGAAGAAAAGTAACATATTGGTTCTCTATTTTTCCTGATAACATACATTCTGGTTTTCACTGAAATGGCAAGGAGGTTAAATTTAATTTCAGAAATATTGCACTATTTTTTTTTCATGGCTAATTTTAATGTATTGGCAGAAGAAAACTTTTTATTATTTGCATAAACTAAGCGACACAATGTACCCCTAAAGGTTTTATAAGAAACACTGACTTGACGATTGCAAAACATTAACTTTTTCTTTTTTTAAAATCATTCCTAAGTGGATCTAGATAAATGGCATAAAGTATTGTCTCGCTGAAGCATACAGTCTTAGAAATCACCTTTTCAACAAAAACACATACAATATCAGATGATCATATAACACAGCCTGTACACTGGACAATGTACATTCATCCCGAATTACGATGTAAATGGCATAACTCATCACGAATAAAGACTCCTGAAATCGTTACTGATCATCCTCTTATTTTTCGACTGAAGCACTCTTTTGTGGTTCCTTCGAGTTATTCCAAAAATGTTTGAAGTCAGCAGACAATCAAGGGTAAATTTAGTTTCATCAGAAAACATTACTTTTCATTCATCATTCCAAGACATAACATTTTTTGACCATTTCAGACTTTCTTCACAATGTGTTTGAATAACTTAGGTATTTTCTTATTTTCCAAAAATTTTGTACAAGTACTTGATTTAGCTTTAATCAAACTGTGGATTATGAGGTATTTTTGTTGAAAAGTTCAAAATTTTATGAGTCGAAAGACTTTTTTCAGTTGATGGTCAGTAAGTTTGACAATCATTCCATATTGTCAAAGTTCATTTCTCCTTCATGTCATTTTTATTTTGTTTGAATCATCTGTTTTAATTATAACATGAATTCCAATTTTAGAATGATTCATTAACTTAGCCATTTCTTTCAGATTTACCATCACTTTTATAAAATTAAGTTTTCTTCACTTCACTCAAAGAATTAACAAAAATAATGTAGACATCGAAGCCCAGCGTTTGAGTGGTTAGTGCATCACACTTCTACACCATAGCTATGAGGTTCAAACCCCGGGCTGGGCAAAGTTGACTCAGCCTTTCATCCCTTCAGTGGGTCGATAAATGAGTACCAAGCCAGAACATCTGCTCATGCACCTCAGGGCTTCAAGGTCATGTATACTGAGTTGGGCACAGTAGGGCCTTTGGCCCTCATGGGCTGTTGCGCCACCAAGTTAAGTTAATGTAGACATCAAAATTAAAGCTGAATCTTTGCTTTAGAAGTAATTCTTTCATATAAATACACTATTGGATGTACTTAATAATAATTCTGATATGTATAATAGACTAATTTTCTCAAGTGGTCTTACAAATTCTTAACATACCGGGTGTCCATAATTAAACTTTAAATTTGAAAACAGTCTGTAGCAAAAAACTATGCATGAAAATTGGGTAATGGCAGTATTTAGGCCCTTCGATAGCTCCATCTAAATAAATTGAGCCATATTCAATAAAGAACACGATGAACTGTAGATTTTTCTCTAACTCTGTTTATTCCAATGGCTCATAGCCATCTTGTTTACACTCTCTCTCTCTTAGCTTGGGCATGACTCATGCTCACTTCACTTCGCAGCATTTGCGAAGCTATGTAAACAAACAAATGGCAAGGCACGCAATATACCGCCTGCCTTGACAAATTTTAAAAAAATTTTCAACACATAATCACACAATTACAAATACATGTTACAATTTACAACAAAAAAAAAAAACACAGTGCACTATGAAAATACAATACATTACTACACACACATATATAAAGAAATACACATAGGAAAATTCACCATCACTAGTTTAGAAAAGAATTAATATTTATGATACAAACAATGTTCTCTTAACTTTTCCTTCTCTTTATATTCAGATAGCAAGTAAACAAACCAAAATTATTTTACAGTAAATATCAAGCTTAACAAATAGCATTATTGAATTAATTCTAAGAGTACACCTGTAAACTACACTAAATACGTATATAAATTACATAATAGAAAATTTCTTAGCAAACTATGAATATTCCACTTTTTAATGAATATTAAAATAAATATGCATATACAACCATACCAAATTATTAATAATACGGATACATTCTGTATTGTGAAAGTCCAATCTACAAGGATTGATCACATTTCCTCCAGAGCTCCTCCACAAAGAGAATACATAAGGTGGGAGGGGCGAACATCTGTATCCACTCCTGTTTTAACTGGTGATGCAAAGAAGGGGGACATTCAGCGTTGTTTTTCTCTTTTAATTCTCCATGTACTCCCCATTCACGTTGGGTTAAGGACCCCCATTCGTTTTCCATTTTCGGATCCGATTTCACCTCTTGACCTTTCGCTCGCAGCCGTCCAGGGGGGAGAGGGGGTCTCTCCTTTGCACTTTTCTCAACATCTCCTTTTGTCCCATGATGCAAGGATCACTGCTTTTCCCTTAGAACACAAATCTCAATGAAGGGTCGGTCGCCGTTTAAAAACCCTATTTTGATATTTTTGAGAATCGATGTCACTCATTCTAGACTCAAGTCTAACCTTTTTTGCATTGCTGGTCGTCTTCTCATAACACAAAATCGTTGGATAAAGAGCAGTTTCCAATTAGGTTTTTCTACCCCTCACTGAACTTGCGAATATTTAGGTTTAAAACACAAATGACGTTGCACAAATATAATGTTGCTTGAGGCTTTAAAATTCGGGTTAACACACACTTTCTGTTTTACTTCTTCAATTTCACACATCTCATCGGTAGAAATTAGATGTTCATTAGATGAGAGAGCCTCTAGGTAAACCCTTTTCTTCCCCAACAGTGACAGGTTGTGCTACAGCATCTGGATCCACACTAAGCAAGTGGGCTCGTTCACTTTTAAGAGGATGAGCTACCTCGGTTCCTTGAGGTAACTCTGTCTTTATCAATAGACATTTCAGTTTCACATCCGTTAAGTGAGATCTCGCTATTATTTGCACTATTTCTTAATTTTGCTAATTTTAATTCCGCTTTAACTCTTTCTAATTTAAGGCGTTCTAGCTCTATTTGACTGTTCTGCTTGGATTTTTGTGTTTTAATTTCTTCTAACAATTGCTCTATCACGGTTTTCACTAATTCATAATCTTCTTTAAACACATCGCTTTCCTCAATTAACCGTTTTAAAACAACTATTTTTGCATCCCTTGGCACAGTCAAACAAACCTATTTCCTCAGCACCTAGCTTTAGCTCATCCCTCTTTAATTTTACTACTATCCACATTTTGCTCAGACAAATCTATACACTTAATACAGAAAATAATACTAAAGCAACACTAATCTCACCGATAAGAAAATTAACTTCAACTTGAGGAATTATTCTACACTCAATATTCAATTAACACTCAATGAACTAAATATTCACACACAATATTAAAAAAAACTAAATCTCCAAACACAATATTAAAAAAACTAAATATCCACACACACAGTATTAAAAAAAACTAAATATCCACACACAATACTCAAAAAAACTAAATATCCACACACAATACT
>BMAV01027296.1:390013-455508 GCA_019973955.1 Trichonephila inaurata madagascariensis
TACTCAATTAAATCACAATAATCAAAGGACTAAGTCACAATACTCAAAGGACTAAATCCCACTACTCAAAATGACTTAATTACTCAAATCTCAAAGTGAATTAATTACACAAAACACAAAATGAATTTCTTACACAAACACAAAATGAATTCATTACTCAAAACACAAAATGAATTCATTACTCAAAACACAAAATGAATTCGTTACTCAAAACACAAAATGAATTCGTTACTCAAAACATAAAATGAATTCATTACTCAAAACATAAAATGAATTCATTACTCAAAAACTAATTCATTGCTCAAAACTCAAAGACATAATTTAGCTCTCACCTCAATGCCAGGACTACTTTCACCAGAGACCATGACAATTACTTGAATCCTCTAATCATGCAATAGTATTATCAATAATAGTAATCACAACAATTAAATTTTGCCAATTTCTCCAGCTCGACGGACCATATTTAGGCCCTTTGAAAGCTCCATTTAAATAAATTGAGCCATACTCAAATAAAGAACATGGTGGACTGTCAATTTTTCTCTAACTCTGTTTATTCCAACGGCTCATAGCCATCTTGTTTACACTCTCTCTTAGTGTGGGCACACCTCTTGCTCACTTCACTTCGTGGCATTTGCAAAACGATGTAAACAAACAAATGGCGAGGTACACAACAGGCAGAATGAAATTATGTGAATTTTATCAAAGATAAAAAACAATAAGTTTCAAAAATCACCAATAGATGGTGTTGTGCAATGTTAACTATCCTCATATGCAAATGTCGTAACCATAATAATCCTGTGTGCATGCAGAAACGTGCTGGATATAAAGATAAAAGAGTCGAACTGCAGACATATCCGTTTCCAAGAGGAAGATGACGTTGACTCTCCAGGAGTGTGCTTTACGAGTGAATTGTTTTACAAAAATGGAGACTCTGCTAACGAAGCTTTGTGGAAATTTCGGTCTTTGAAGCAGTTACGAAAAGGTCCACTCAGTAGTCAAGGACTAATACACATGATTAGGAAATCTGAAGCAACAGGATCATCGGGGATTCAGCCAGAAAGGGGACGAAAGTATGTTGCAGTACAGGTAATGTATGATGTAGAGACACAAGTGGAGGAAGACAGATCACAAACCATCGGCAACACTAGAGTTCACCGAACTGCAACGTCAGTTGACCAACCTCATTCCCCGGTTTATAAGATTCTTCCAAAGGCTTTACACTACCATCCCTATAAACTGTTGCTAGTGCAGCAGCTCTTACCAGATGATCTGGATAGTCCACAAACTTTTGCACTGGAATATTTTGTGGACCAAATAGGCCCACTTTCATCTGTAATGTACGTTAACATGCATAACTGCCATATTTGGGCTGGTATAAACCCACATCAATTCCTACAAATTCTATTACACTCTTTACATGTAACGGTTTGGTGCGGCTATACTGCTTATTGTGAATCATTTTTTCTTCTTCTGAAAAGTACAGGGCCTGTGACATGCACCATCACAGGTCAACAATATGCTTCATTTTTAGAGCAATCTGTTATTTTGGCTCTTCAGGCAAGATGATGTGATCCAACCACAGTGTTTATGCAGGATGGTGCTCCTCCACACATCGCCCATTGTGTGAAACAAGTGCTCCGCTACCATTTCAGTGATTACATAATCATCAGCCGGCATTTTCCTACAGCTTGGCCTCCTAAATCCCCTGACTTGAATCCTTTCGACTTTTGGCTTTGGGAATACCTTAAGGCAATGATCTTCTGTGATCCCATCACATTTCTATCTGACCTTAAAGAAAGAATTGAATGCCATGTGCATAACATTCCCCAGTTCATGCTGCATTCAACTGTCAAACATACGATTTTACGCTTCCAGATAGTAGCAGACAATGGTGGACAGCATATCGAGCATGTTATATAAACTTTTGTGGTTTATTTATATGTTCTCAATAAAGCTATGAAATGCTATCAGGGTGGTTTTTAAAGCTCATTGTTTTTTTCCCCTCAATAAAATTCCTATCATTTCATACTTCCATTACCCAATTTTCATGTAATTATGATGTATAGTTTTTGCTGTAGACTGCTCGTAAATTTCAAGTTTAATTCTGGACACCCGGTATTTAATTTTTAGAGCAATGATATCTTAGTAAAAATTTAAATCCCTTTTAAAGTTGCAATTAGTACAAAATGTATTTGACAACCGATTTTAAATATTAAAAAACTGTATGTCATTTTTAGAAATGAACCAACTTATTAGCGGTCTTAAAATTCCCTAAACAAACTGAGATATTAAATTTTGACAAAATATAAAATAGAAAACAACAGATACAGAAAATTTGAAAAACCAAGTAATTTTAAATAAAAACTATTAAAAAATAATAAATAGCATTTTTCATATGAATGAAAATATTCAAATTGAGAATGAATCAAATATCCACCCAGAAATTACTGAATAATTTTTTTGCATTTAAGGACCATCTTTTTACAATATTAATGTACTACGCAAATGATGCTCATAAAATGAATCCCAAAAATAAATTAATTAAAAACGTTGTGTTTTGTCCAACAACAACTTTTTTTTTTAAGAAAAATAATCCAAGATCTAAGCTATAACCAAAAATTATTTTTATTAAAAAAACTATTTCATAGGGAGAAAGGATAATATTGATGGCATAATTATGGTGCTTGAATTAAATAACATTAACAAGGATGGGACAAGGACAATGGACAAAAGGATTAACAAAAAAGGCCACTAAAATTACCTTTTCCTTGCCCAGCATTATGCAATGAAGCATTTGATCCATATGGACTTTCGGACGGAGAAGATTGATCAGAATGATTATAAGATTCCATTGGATATGAAGTATTCCCAATCTGTTCATAATTAGGTGCTACATTGAGGACAAAGCATTTCATTCATTCAAAAAAGAATTTTATAGAATAATTAAATCATGAAACAAAAGAAAAAGTAACACAAATGTTTATATTTTTTAAACTTGTTTACTTGCAACTTACAAAACTTTACTTTGGAAGCATGTAGCAAATTTTGAAAATAATTTGTAAACTTCAACATAGATAAGTATAATAAAAAATATATGCAACCACATATGCATTATTATATTAAAATAAACATTTTATTTTAATATGATAATGCATTATCCACATATGCATTTTTAAGTACTGCAAAATATTACTGTATATAACTTATAAAACTTACACACTGTTAGAACAACTTGATGCCTTAATAAGAGTGTCTTAAAATGAAATTTTCTTCAATGAATAGAAATTAAATATGAAAAAAAATAAAAAATTCCACATGTAAAAAATTTAACTCACAATCTTCAGGATTCAGAGAACCAAATACAGAAGTTTCAGAGATATCTTGATCTGATACTGAGCCTCGTGATGAAGTGGATATTTTTCTAGAGGACAAACTGTTCCCTAAAAGAAATTGCTTTGTTTTATGGATTTGAGAGAGAAAGGGATATGATCATCAACGAATAATGAGAGAAAGAAATTTTTTTTTAGAATTCATTGGTTTATAATGGAAAAAAAAATTTAAGAAAATAAGTAAAACATTAAAATGGTAATATAATTTACAGGGGGAAAATTTTTTTTAAAATTGCTTTATTTTCACATTCTGAACTTTTAGAAGTTTTTAAACAGAATATTTTTTCTAAAATTTTTCATATTTGATGTGAATGCAAAAAATTAAATCGCTTGAAGATTTAAATTCGAAATACAGTGGGACCTCACTTAATGCGCATAACACATTCCAGAATCTTACACATACTGGGAAACAATTTTGCCTATATATAAACCAATATAAAATACAATATGTTCAAAAAAGAGACTAAAAACATTTATTTTTTTATATTTAGTCAAAGAAAATTCAACATATATTTTTTTAAGGCTTATGAAAAATCTTCATCTTTTCTTTTAATGGAAAATGAATCAATGTGGAATGTGAACTCAATTTACAGGAAACGAAAATGGAAATTAGTTCATTACTTATGATACATACATAGTTCTTTTTTACTAGAAAGAGTTGGGATCTTTCTTGAGAAATTTTTTTCCAATACATTAAAAATTGGTGAAAATGCAACACATTATCCTTAAATAATATTGTAGCATGCATAGCCCCTCCTTTGCTAGTGAAGCTTCTGAATGTGTAAGACAAAAATTTCCCATGCTTTTGACATTTCTGTCATTGAATCAGAAAATTATTGCTATGCTGTTACCATTCCTCTTCTGACAAACTCACTTCCTTAACTTCCTGGTGTGAAACAAGATGCAACTCCATGAACTCTTTGGAGGACAACTCTTGGCTGTAATCTTTTTCAAGATCCTCTGTGAGTGTTATTCTGATTTCGGTTAAAGACACAATCTTGCTGACTGGACTCCACAGGTATTGTCTCAAACCCACAAAATCCCATTTCAGAGCATAGTCTGGATAATGCTTCTTCCAAGTACGAGTGACAGTTATCTTGATAACTCCTCTGCCTGCATCTTCATTCATTCATTCTGAGGAAAAAACAATGTAGACACAAAGTTTCCAAAATTCTTCAAAAGTTAGATTGGTCCCTTCATTCACCTCAAAATAATGCTTGAAGAGTGTTTTATTTAGAGCAAGTTATTTGGTTCATGAACACAAGCTATAAAACGCATAGTACATTGTGTGTGGTGCAGGGGTCGAATCCACATTCACAAGAGTATCCACTAAATGTAATGGATGAAATATTTTTGTTATTCAAAAATGTTCTAACACCCATAACTCAAATTTAATTTTTGAAAGTGTTTCAGAAAATTTTCCACACTATTTAAGCTTTTTGAATTTTTTTTCAGCCATTCTTTAAAAATTTTGCAACTACAATCATATCCATTATACATAAATAATTAAACATCTTTCAAAAAGTTTTTGATAAATCTTGGAAATCAGTACATTAAAAATGGTATGCAATGAAAAGTAATATAGCCAGAATTTTCTTATGGTTTTTACAAATATTTAATGCTATGAAGATGAGAGACTGAATTCCAGTCTTATTTTTGAATTGTTGGGAACAGATGAGACAAAAATTTAGATCACTTGCAGAGATGCCAATCCTTACCGAATATGTTAAAGATACTGTTAATAAAAAGTTAACAATGTTTTTCAAAATACCAAGAACTTTGCACATTAAACTCAGAAATTTTGTGACATGAGGAAAAAATTACTGTTTAAAAAATGTAGTTGGCATATTTTGTAATGGTTGGCCTCTCTGCAAATAATGTGAATATTTGTCATTCATCACAAACAGTTAAAAAATAAAAGATGGGAATTCCCGTTTCTAATCTTCAAAGTGTTAATACTAGCATATCAATACAAACAGAATAAAATTTATTTTAACATGAACAGGAAAAATCCCTTTGCTCTATTTTTATAGTACATGTATTGAAAATATTTTCCTTGATGAAAACAGGATGCATACAAGGAACAAATGTTTTAATATACATATTAGCACTTAATAAAAACAGTAAACGCTTTCAACAAAATATAAATTATTTAACACAAGATTTTCGATTATGCGACTCATTTGAAAAAAAAAAGTCAAGTGACGCTTTATGAAATATTTTTCAGAGAATAAAAAAAAAAAAAAAAAAAAAAAACATGACATAACATTTGACAATTCTTGGAATAATGAGACTTTAAAATAAAATAATTTCCTTCTTGAAGCAAAAATTCATTGTTCTTAAAGCTTTTAATGTAAATAGCAGTAGCACAAATTTATACAGCCCCCTAATAGAGTTCCTCCAGATAAGTAACCAGTGAATTGATACATAAAAGAGATAGTAATTAGCTTCTTTCTTTAAAAAAGAAAAAACAGTAATATATACTATTCTGATATAAATCTCATATTACAAATACGTTCCTTCAAAGAAATGTTAAAATTTTCTTAAAAACAAATGCTGCAAGATCAATAATTCATTTTCCCTTCCTACACATAGCATTCAGCATCTGATTTAAAAAAATTGATTTACAGTGAAATACTATGAACATGAAAAGGCTTAAGACGAAATATTGGGGTGAACATGAAATAACACAACAGTCCCAACAAACTACTATGCATTTTCATGCACTTTTTTCACTTAACACAAAACGAAAATCGCTTAACACGAAAAGATTTCCTTCTAGGAATGAACAAAATACAGAAAACACCAGAGATTTAAGAGAAGTGGTTTCATATTATTTTTCTGTATTATTAGATTATCCAACTGTATCATTGGAAGAATTCGTTTTAGATGATAATGTGTGTACAACCCCAATAATGGAACAGACATCTTGGAGTTTGCACAAAGCTCAAAAAATATCATTGATACCATTTGTTCCGACAGCAAAAATGAAATGAATACTACTACTCCTATCCACATGTCATACGAAATGAGGAACATTATGAAAAGTATGCAGTTATTTAGATGCACATTCCAATGGTGAAATGAATAACAAAATGGATGACACCGAACAACAATTTGATGCTAAAAAAACAATGTTAAGAAAAATATCAGATTATTTTCCAAAAACTCAATAAATGTTTTATTTTTCAAAACACTTGAAAATTTTGTATTAAATTTCATTAGTTTTTCTGAATGTTTTTGTTTCATTTATTTTTATTAAATACAAGCATTGAACATATCTATATTTATAAAATGCACTTTAATAAACTTAATTTTGTTGAATATATAGGAGGGGGGTCAATATATTTTAACATTAAATTCTTTTAACACAAAAAAATATTTCAATCCCCTCAGTTTCGTGTTAAATGATTTTCACTGTATTTCAACAGTTGTAAAGGCTTAATTTCAAACACTTCAGCATATCTTATACACAGAAACTGATGTAAATATGAAAAGGACACTTTAGCTTAGTTTTTAGTAAAATATTTTTCATTATTGATTGCATAGAAAAGAAAGAAACATGTAACTTTCTAACATTTTTGTTACTGAAATATAATATAGTGTTCGCCTATATTGCAAAACAAAACAGTAGTTATTCTATTAAAAGTATGGTTATATATTAATCTTTGATATTAAACTATATGATTAAGTGAAATTTGTGCAGTTTTGTGAACATTTTAAGAGGGTATAATTGACTCAGTCATGATAAGGCTCTCACACATCAATTCTATTCAGATTCTTCATCCAGATCATTTATTTATAATTGGATACAGAATATTATGACTAATTAAAGGAATAAAAATGTGAAAGAATACACCATATGTTACTTATCTAACCTATTTTAACTGAGTCATTATAATATTTACTCAGAAAAACAGTCGTCATAAACTAGATAAAAAATATTCAACTTGACATAAATATTTAAAAAAGCTGGTAAAATATAAAGTAAATATATCTAATAAGTATCTCACAAATACTTAGAAACTTATTTTCATAACTTGCTTACCAGAACTGCGTTTAGGAGTACCCAGAGGTGAACTCATTCTTAAACCTAAAAGAAAGAACTTTAATAATCAATAAAAATTGTTCAACTTTTTTAAGGATGAATTATACATACATATATGAAACAAATATTTTAAATTTTACATTAAATAAATATTCATTGTACACATTTTAAAAAATTGTAAAAAGCTGAAAATTATTTACTATGCGTAGCAGCACCACAATGCAAATAAAAATAATAAAACCCATACATGGGATGAGGATATATTAGAGACATTGAGAATTATGTAATGGAAAGTTATTGATAAAATACCTACATACAATTTTTGATATTTTTAATACTTTAATCTTACTTTCTTCTTGCATGCGAGCCACTTCTTGAACATCATTCGCATCTTCTAAAATATGGCAACTGGAAACAGAGTCTGAGCTAACATCACTTCCTCTTCTGTGCAACTGAATGGTATAGTTTTTGTCAGATCTTTCATTGTTTAATGAATCAAGTTTTTCAAGAAATTCCATAGCTTGCTTCTTTTTTGATCGTGTAAAAGTTCTTGAATCAACATGTGCAGGATCATGGTTTTGAGCTGAAATATAAAAGTAGATTAAAAATGAAATTCAAAAACTTTAATTCAGTCAAATAGACCATACAGTCTTTATGAGAACATCAAGTGCCATAAGAAAATAAGCTTGTAAGGATGCGAACATATTCAACACCTTTACTGCAGATAACCAATTTTTTTAGAAGCAAGCAAACATTTTTTATGCAATTACAATATATTAACTATTATCCAGATAAAATTTTCATCAAAAAGTATTATATTTATATAGGGCCAAGGCCTACTATGTCCATCTCAGTGTTTGTGACCCTGGGCATTGAGGTGCATGAGCAGATGTTCTGGTCACGTGGTCAGTCTGACGTGAGACCCCCAGTGTTTACTTCTCAAGTAAGCTTGGTACTCATTTATCAATCCACTAAAGGGATGAAAGCCTGAGTTCACCTTGCCATAGTAATAATATTTTTATTACTAAGTTATAAAACTAGATCTAAAGATTCATTTGAGTGGAAATGGTAGCTGTAGAACAGTATATAAACATCTAATTACAAAAATAATTATCAACCTTTCCTAAAATTGGACTGGAAATATTTAAACCACACACACTATATTTTTTTATCAATTAACAATTTTTTAAATTTAAAAATCATTATTTAAATTAATATGTAGTTTAAAAATACAGTATAACTTTTAATGATGATGAAGATAGACAGAAGTCAGACACAGAAATACAAAGAGAAAAAAAAATTAAGAACCACTGGTTTAAATAATTTAATTATATGGCAAATAATGTAGTAAAAAAAATAGAATGAACTAATCTCTTTCAGAGTTTTAAACCTTTTTCGGGTGAGTTCAATGTCTTTGGGTTCATCAATATCAGATTAACATAATTTCATATAAATTAATTATAAATAAGACAAAACTACTATTATAAAGGTGAAACTAAAACTATCAGCCATATACAAAAAAAAAAAAAAAAAAAATTAAGAGAAATTGAATTGAATACTCAGTAATATTAAATATAAAATCATAATAAAAAATATTTTAAAATAAATAAAAGTAATTAATTTACTAAAAATTTTAAGGTTCAAACTGCAATAAATTTACTTAAAACTTTCTAAGATATGTCATACCTGAAAGAGGTGTTTTATACATCATTTGAGAGCGTCGTAAATTACTAATTGCAGGATTTTCAGCATGGTGAGCAGTTATTTTATTGGATGGAGAAACTAAAAGAAGAAATGCATGGTAAGTATCACATAATGAGCTATTGATCATATTTATGGACAATATTCACTTAATTATGTTAAGAATGTACCATATTATATTTAGACAGAAGAAAGGACTTAATGCAAGTACATAAAAGGTTCCTTTTCTCAAAAAAAAAATTTCAAATTTTTAAGGAGAAAAAAGTTTTTTAAAATTATATGACCAAGAATGGCTTTAAAAAAAAATATCTGTTATCTCCAAAGAACACTACAGAGATAACTTACGAATATCAAGCTCATTTAGTTTTGTCAACAAGGCCTTTTTAGCAAATTGTAGTTGTTTATTTTCTGGATCATCAACATCTTTTCTCAACCATTTATAAGAATTTTCATTAGTCTGCTCCAATTTTGAATTTCTTGGAGAAGTGTACAACCTAAAAGAAAGATAACTTTAAATTCTTTTAAAAAATCAAGATATTAAAACAATTACAATGTTTATAAAAGAGTTACACCTATTTTTTAAATGATGGAATAATTAAAATATTAACAAAATAAAATTAATAACTAAAAACATTAAAAAACAAAACAAATATATTGTTGAAAATGAAATTTTAAATGCATCAATTCATGTAGAATTATAATATGACAACATTTTGAAGCATACTCTAATCAAAAATATATATAATAAAAACAAAATTATAATCCTCAAGTTGATGAATGTATTGGAATTAGTATGTGTGTATCTCACAACAAATATAAATTACTTTCATTAAGTGCAAACTGGGATTATCCAATCAAATTTTGCCACACATTTAACTTTAGGAAACAAGAAAAACTCCCATATAAAAAAATGTCACTAAAAAATTGCCTAATTTAGCAAAGCACAAGCAGTGCATGCAAACTGATAGTACAATATATGAGAAATCAGTATAGAAGTGAAAAAAATGACATGATATTTCCTTTCATAAAGAATTAACAAAATGTTATTTACTTACTTATTTATAAAAACTTGATAATCTAAAAAATGTTTTTAGCTGTACAATAACTGTGAATTGTTAAGAAAAAAACAAGATGGAATAGAACATTTAGCTTATAACAATAATAAGGAACAGTGTCTTGTCCAATCCAACAAGGATAAATGCAGAAATATCGAAGAATTTTGTTTCAGTAAATGAATTAAAGTAACTCTCCTATATTGATAGATGCAAGATTCTCTTTTAAAAGTATAACATATTAAAATTTTGTACAAAATCAAGGTTTCTTAAGCCAAATATTAATTATTTTTACAACCCGATTTATACAAAATAAATAAACAAAAAGGAAAACTTGAACTTGAATAGGAACTTGTGATTCAAAATATAATTATAAACTCAACTAATGCAAAATATAATTATCCTCATCAAAATTAATACATATATTTCAGTTCAAATCAAAACATGATCATTAGTACATGAAGGATGAATTCAACGGGCAAATGTAGGTGTAACACATGTAGCACTACGCAGTGAGAGGGTTAAAGCTATAAATTACACTTTTCTTAGTTAGTGATAATCTCAAAAATTTCGAATCTGTTCTTCCTTATTAAAAGATTTCATTGAACCGAACTTTAATAAAGTCATAAGAATTTAACATGTACCTATTAAAAAAATGTCAAGTTTTGCCTGTGTGGCTTTAACGGCCCAATGTGGTTAAGATTCACTTTAGGCCTTAAGAAATATTTTCAAGATAATTAATTTTATATATTATTAGTAATAACCATTGTAACAAGCATATTTTAATACATTCATATTCTATCTCCACCCCCTTTTTATTTTAACCCCTTTTCAACTAGTCTCTTGTTTTCGTTTAAGATTTTGAAAATATTGAAACAAATGAAACAATCAATAAATTTTAGTTACAACATCTATTTACATGTTGTAATTACATTACTTATCATTTCTATTACAAATAAAATTTACAATAAATATGTACATACTAGCTGCATGACCCGGCGTTGAACTGGCTTTCTCTACTTTTTATAAATTTTCCCTTCCCTTCACAAAATCAGTACTTCCAATATTTTTTTTCAAAATGCTGAAAAACAGGTTTTTGATACCAACTTTTGTCTTTGTTTTAACAGTTACATTGTTACAACAATAGAGACGAATCTAAGTTGGCATCAAAAACCAGTAATTAATTAAATTAATTAATATTTGAAAAAAGTGTATTAACACCAAGTGTCATCCACTACAAGTTCAAAAAAATTAATTGAAATTGATTGGATAAATAGAAATTATTTTATTAACGACTGAAAATTTGAACAAGATAAATAATTATATAAATAGAGAGAGTGAGCTTAATAGTAGGAATTGAGAAACATACCATATCGTGGTGAAATAAATTATCTTTCCAATTAAAAAATTGCCTGCAGTTATTAAATGCCTGAATAAAATTTTGAGTATTTTTTAAAAAATCATAAAAATTAAGAGATGTTGTTTTGAACCTGGGTAAAATCGGTAGAAATCGAGCGCTATGCCAGACGGGCCAAGAACTTCGCGGTAGAAGAGTGAAAAGACCTTTAAAATAAAAAGGAAGAGATATTCAATTGTGAGCATTTTTTAAAAATGTGTAAAAAAAAAATTTTTTTTTTGGTATTTAATTTTTTAAATCACTGATTTTAAAAGAGTGAAAGTTTTTAGTTTAGACGGTTTATTCATGATAATCATAAAGAAATCAATACATAGCAATTGAAAATTTTTTAATTGGTTTACATAAAACAATATACTGCCTTATTTTAAAAATTTATTTAAAGCAATACATTTAAATGTATAGCAAATAAACTTATTTAAAATAATGATAACAGAGTAAAAGCAATTAAGTATTTCAAAAATATTACAGAAATTTTTGTTTTATAAGCGGATGTTTAAAATGAATTTTTTGAATTAAGACACATACAGAAAATGAAACAATAAATTTTTCCACTTGCATTGTTTTCTCTCGCCAAATCTGTTGATTTTCATTATTTATAGGCATCTTCTTTTCTAGTGTAACCTTTCATTGAATGTGAAGTGCACAAGGGAAAAGATAGTCATTTGGCACCAAACAGGTTTTCGCCGCCAAACCCTTGACTATTGTAAAATTGGATTCTTTGTTAAAGTTTTAATTTTTTTTTTTTGAGGGCTTCATTTTTAAGTTAATGTCTTCAAACTTCACATATCGATTGCAAACTACGGTAATTTTTAAACAAAATTTTTTTTAAAAAATACTACTTTGTGTGTGTGTGATTAACTCTCGCAAAGAGGGTAAAAAACGAAAAACACATAAAAATTTTTTTAAACCGTAATTTTTAAGCAATTTTTTCAATCATTGTATGGATAACGGATATTATTATTCTACACATGGAAAAAAAGTTTTAAGAGATTATTTTTATAAATAACGAATTTATTAAATACTTAATTAAAATTTTGAGTATTTTTTGAAAAATCGTAAAAAAAAAAGTTTGGGACATTTTATTTTTTAAATGACTGATTCTAAAAGAGAAAAGCATGAACTTTTTTAGTGTAGAATATCATCTCATTAACGCGAAAGAAAATTCAAACGGAACAATTCAGAAATCACTTTCATAAAAACGTATAGATTTTGACTCATTTTAGAAAAAATCGTAAAAAATAGAAAATATCATTATTTTGTAAAAAAAAAATTATACCGTATCGTGGCGAAAAAAATGATCTTTTCGATTCTGTAATTATTTTTTGTCTGAGATTTATAGTAAGGGTTTTTTTAAAAACGTGGGGAATGTCAGAACTTCACTCCGCTGAAATAGTAATGACGCTCGGTGGTATAAAAAGCCAACAGGGGTAAACCAATTATGCGTTTTAAGGTTTTTAATTAATATCTTTTTAACTAATTGCAATATCGGAATATAAATGGTAAAAACGGGGGGATTCCTCGGATCATTCCCGATCTTTTGGTACCTTCGATGAGTTTCTGCGTCATGCAGTTTGTGAGAAAATAGATGTACATACAAAGCGACAAAGATAGATAGATACGTTTGTTTACCTACGAATTTTTATAGTGTAGATTCTTGGGAAAGAAATTCTTGGCATAATGCACATATTATCTATCTTTTTTAGGATTATATTATTTATACCTTTTTCATTCAAGGTGTTCTGACATCTAGTTTCACTTTTTACACAGTAACTTTATGTTTATTGTTATTGACATGTTCTTTTTCCTCCTAACACTTCTTAAATATATATATATATGTAAGTTACTTTCCTTCAGAAAAAGACATTTTTTGAAGAGTTTGTTGTTCATTATAGTATGAATTTGCATGTATAAAACAAAAGCACTAATTGCAACTAGATTAATCAAATTATAAAGTAAACAGACTTATATGCAAGAAGGGCAGCTAATTTAACTGTTATATCTATTCTCTCTTTAGTTTGATTATAGAACAAAATTATTTTGAGAATTCTCTTTTCCTTTTTTTCATTCATAATGTAAAGTGGATAGAAGAATCACTTATATTTTTTTTAAGTACAAAACACAAAGGCCATTTTGGTTTCGAAATATCCGTGTTTGATCATCAGAAACTTTACTCTCTCTGCAACGGTTTTATTTAATTCATCTTTGCTTATTCCACATCAGATTGGTCAATGATCTTGTAAAAGTCTCTGGTCCCTTCTCTAAGACCAGGTTTATGATTCCCAATGTTATACTGCAATATAAAAATGGCAAAACATGTCCAGCATACAGTATACTATGGACCTAATTCAGAGTCTAAAGTTTGAGTTGATAAGGGAAGGATGAATGATTGATTGATGATTGATTGAATATTAACGTCGCACTGTTCAGCTACATGAGGGCTTTTGGCGATGGACTACGTAATTTTGAACCATAGTCAAGTGACGTGGACGACACCTGAGCTGGCACCCCCCTCTCCTAACTACCACACCACACCAACGGGAGGACGTTTCAGCTCTCGACAGATTTAACGTGCATCGCTGCCCTACACGGCGGGTCTTTAGTGGTACTGGGCTCGAACTCGTGACAAGGCATGCCACGATCCAATACCTATACCACACGGCTACCGCGGCCACAAGGGAAGGATGAAAGGAACATTATTCTGCAGCAATAAATATTACACGTGATATGCATCACAAGCAGTGGCAGCCACAACTTAATGACGACATTTTGTCTCTGTTCCAAAACATTTAGCCATTCATTAAAATGAAATCAATTAAAAATAACAAATTGGTTTTACATATATTTCTAAGCATGCTAATAGTATCAGTTGATTTGACCCAGAGAGGTAAACTCTCCTGTCTTTTTTTCTTTAGTGATTTAAAAAAATACCCAAGATTCTGAAAGAGCTACAAGTTAAAGGAATGCATATTTTTGACGAGGGAGTGTTTATTAATGTCACACTCTGAAGCAACACGATGGTTATTCATGATGGGCTTTGCAATTTTGAGCTGCAGTCAAGCAATGAGAACAACACCCGAGTTGGCACCATGGGTGTAGCTACTGTTGTATCAATGATACAGGACCTTCAAGCTACAGGGGCCTCGACATGTGTAACTACAGTCCCACTAACAGGACTCCCATATCTAAAAAGGATCCCGAAGGAATTTTGACACAGGGCCAACACAGAACTGCATCAGTAGCTGGCACCCTCCCCCTCCGAACTCACATAACATACCAACAGGAGGACTTTGAACCATGACAAATGTGCATCAACCCCTCTACAAGGCGGGTTTTCAGTGACATGAGGATTTAAACTCTCAACTTGATAACACCGGCCAAGAATTCATGACCTAAAAAACTAGGGTACCCATGGGCACGCATATTTTTTGATGAATACATAATGTTTTAACAACCTGAATTTAAAATAAGTGAAAGATATCAAAAGATTAATTTTAGAAATTGATCGTATCAACCCATACAAGGTAGAAAGGTTAAGTTGTTTGCAATTTAATTAGGATACAAATGAAGAAAATTTAATTAGATATAAATCAATATGAACCATATTTTGTAAAAACATGAAACACATACATCCTTCAATATAAATTGATTCTCAACTCAATTCTGCCAACAAAACAAATGAACAGCAGTGTGAAATAGTTAATGCTAATTTTTGAATCATAAACGTAAAAGGTATCAAAGTAACCTGAATCAAAATTGATATTATATTTGAAACAATCACAAAAAAAGATAGTTATTTTAATAAATCATTTTGCTTTTTAAAATATACTCCTTTTAATGTTATAATTTTAAAAAATAAATCAGAGAAACATACAAATGGAATTTAAAAACTTAGCATTCCAAAATTTGAATTCAAAATATTTTCACTGTCTATAAAATATTAAGTGTCCATTTAAAAGAGACATTCACAGAAAGATCTGTTTTTAGAAATATTTTATAATTTTAATTATTTATTTTTGGACACAAGAAGCCAAGAGTGGTTGAAATGTAGAATTGGGAGTGAGTTGCATTTGGTAGAATAGGTAGAGAGTTGAATTCGGTTCTCTCCTAGGAGAGCCCACCCACTTGGCACGAATTACTTTGGTTGGCGATAATTGCGTCATCTTTGTAACCCTACTTTTAAAAACTACATATGGCAACCCTAACTATTTCTAACATTTTCGTATTTTGTGGGTGCGCATTTCGAATTTCATTTTGTTGTTGGGCACCGGGCTGGAAGTATGGCTGCGTTTGTAAGTGAATACACTTTAGAATTTTTTACGTTATTGAATGTGAGAGGCAAGAAAGAATTGATTGAATGGTGTATGAAAGAATTGATTGCTTCCAGTGATGAATGTTCTAAATGTAATGAGTGAATGGGATTATACGAACGAAAGAGTGTTGTTTTGGGTGGATTTGAATGGAGATGTCGAAAAAAAGGTGTGAATACGCATGATGTTTGCAGAAGTATAAGAAAGAATTCGTGGTTTTCCAATAGTAAGTTAAGTATGTATGATATTTTGTGTGTAACTAAAATGTGGTTTGGAAGATGTATGAATGATTGTGTTGTGAATAAATCGAAATTGAATAAAAATACAGTAATTGATTGGTTTATATTTTGTCGAGAGATTTGTATGAATGCAGTTGTGAATGATAGTGTGAAAATTGGAGGAGTAAATGTTATTGTTGAAATTGACAAGAGTAAATTTGGGAAAATGAAGTATGGAAAAGACAAGCCTGTGGATGGAAAGTGGGTGTTTGGAGGTATAGAAAGTGGAACGAATAGATGTTTTTTTCGAGTGGTTGAACAATGGACAAAAGAGGAATTGCTGTGTGTGATTAAAGAATGGTTCCTGCCTGGAAGTACGATTATTTCTGATTGTTGGAAGGCGTATAAATGTTTGTCTGATGAGGGTTTTAAGCATTTGGAGGTGAATCATAGCGTATGTGTTTTAAGGATCCTGATACCGGTGCTCATACAAATTCAATTGAGGGTACATGGTCGGCAATAAAACGCTTTCTCTGAAATCAAACCAGCCACGCCGAAGGCATGTTCGACCATTACCTCGCTGAGTACATATGGCGGCGCTCACACGATCGTTCGCTCAGCGATGAGACTTTCAAGGATTTTTTAAAATCGGTTGTAACATTTTACCCTCCACTTGGGAAAGATCAACAATAAGAAAGTAAGTGCTGTTATTATATTTTTTATCTTAAATGTTAAATTTCTGTATTGTTTACATATATTTTCATTACGCATCCACCTTATCCTGCTATATTCACTTGCCGCCATTGTCGGGTTCGCTTGGCGCCATTCCGTTCTCTCTTGGCGCCAAGGGTGTGGGCTCTCCTAGGATTTTACCATTGAATTCAAAGATGTTTATCTAGATTTCAAGGTGAGATAACTATTTCCTTCTGGCAGACTCTAATTTGACAACCCATGTACTTTGAAATAAGGCCTTATTCCCATAAGAGAGAGAAAGATCACATGTTCTTTGTACTTAACATTATGATTTTAGTTAAAATGTGTAATGTTTTTTAAAAGACAGACAATTTTCAGAGTAACCTTTTTATTGTTCATTTATTCATTTTTATTTAGAATTATCACATTGCTCATGTCACAGAATTAAACTTTTCTTTTGAATTTTTTTCTATGGAGTTTCTGTTTCGCATTTGTTCCTACAAATTATCCTGAACAGTACGTCTCAGAAGTATGATTTAAGTTTTTTTTATGATTTGAAATGAAAGGGGAAAATGTCTGATACAGTGGTGTATTAATAAAGGATTGATTGCTGCAAATATCAAATGTACAATGTGCAAGAATGTTAAGTGTTTGGTCAAAAAGAAGGATTTGAGTATGTTTATACAATCATTGCCATAAAAAATTTACGCACAAAGAAAGTTGTCCGTATAAAACGAAATCTTACATACGTTAGTACAATGTGTTGATGTAAGTGATTACAAATTCAAAGCAAAATGATCATTTATTGTAGGTAAAACCACAAATTAATGAAGGTTTAAGGACCCTGTTGCCCCCCCCCCCAGCATGAATGCATGTTGATGGTCAGGAATTGTGGAATATAAGTCCCATATGATGTCCTGCTACATCTCGTTCCACAGTTGCTGTAAATGGGCCTTTAATTCCACCAAACTCAGAGGCTATTTAACTTATTATCCTAAATTATCCCAGATATGCTCAATCAGTGACAAATCTGGGGATCAAACAGGTTAGGGGAGGATGTAAATGTGATGGAAGCAATCCTGTGAAACCTTTGCTGTGTGGAGAGGAGCATTGTCCCATTGAAAAATAGCTCCTGGTAGCCCTACTATGAGTGTCAACTTATGTGGCTGAAAAATGTTATAAACATACCTCTGGGCTGTCATGGTGTTGTGAATTAATATTGGGGTAACCGAGTTTTTATGCGATGGGGACACCCCATACCATCACATAAGTTATGGGAGCAATGTGCCACTAAACAGCTAAGACATGTTTGAGACGTTCATCAGGGGACCTCCGCACAAGTACACATTATCACTGCCCAAATTGAATCTGTATTCGTCATCAAAGAGACCCAATTCCGCTAAATTGCAACCCAATTCCTTCTAGTGCAACACGACAATGTGACACTATACAGCTAAGGCCTAATTGAGATGTTTATCAGGGGGCCTCCACACTACACAATTATTATCACTGCCTAAATTGAATCTAGATTTGTCACCGAAGAGACCAGATTCCATTATGTTGCAGTCCAATCCCTTCCAGTGCAACACCACTCCAAACACAGGCAACGGAGAATGGGTGCAACAATAGCAACTGCCTTTCGACCAGATGCCTAGCAATGGTACAGACTGACACAGAAGCTCATAGTGAAGATGTTGTCTATGTATGAAGGGCAGACAATGAGACACAGTTGGTGCTATGCATACGTGTTGTATGATGTGATGATCTTGACAACTGGTCAATCGAGGACATCCTGAGCCTGGACACCATGTAAATGACATCTCTTCTGTCTACTGGTCCCAACACCTCCTCACAGTCAAATCAGAATGGCCTACTTGATGAACTACTTGCCAAGCTGACCACCCAGCTTCCATCATGTCGATGATTCTCTCCTCTCGAACTCTGACAGCTGCTCACATTGCCTCAGAACTAACTAGCATCTCTAGTTAATAAACATCCCTCTGCAACAGATTAAATACATGCAAACAAGCTCTACTTACCTGTTTCATAATCCACAAAGAGAACAAAGTTCAAAGCCCTCAGGAGGTATAACACAATGCACAATCATGATGCACCATTAACCATTTACACATCTGCCTGACACGTATCTTCATGCCAAGTTTCATAAGAATTCCACCCTTACATCTTGCTATGTAAATTTTAATGACAATGAGTGTATTTTGAAATGCTGCAAGACAGGAAAAATGCGCATTTTATTAGATTTGTACAAAAAAATATCAGATTTGAGGAAAGCAGGATAAGTACGCAACAGAATTTGATGAAGAATGAAAATCAATTTAATTCTTACTTTGCAGAGCTCATGTGGAAAATGCACAAATCCAGAAATTTGAATTATTTGTTTTTACTTTTTCTCAAAGTCATCAAAAAAATTATTTCCTTCCAAGTAACTCTTCTTCTAATCAAAGAAAATTTTTTTCTTTAATTTTGTAATTTAGAGTTTCATTTTTCTTTAACATTTAAGAAAAATAATGAAAACTATTTTAATCTGTGATTAATAACTTTAAAAGTATTCTCCCAATTGATTTTTTCTTGGTAAATGCTGTTCTGAAATATCTCTGAACAAATATCAATACATATCGATAATTTAGCAGCCACTTCTTGTCGCCAAAAAATTGCCTTTACCAACAGTCCCTCTAATCCACACTTTAACCCTGTACTTTTAATTTATTGCAATTTGCATGATATATAACATCAGGGGCGTAGCTACTGCCCAAGCTACAGGGGCCCCAAACATGTGTAACTACAGTACCACTAACAGGGCTCCCATGCATAAAAAAAGGACCCTGAAGGAATTTTGATGCAGGGTCCCCTCAGAGTTAGCTACACCAGTGTATAACACATGCATATTAATACAACTTTAATAATTTCTAAAAACATAAAATAAAGATGCACTTATTTTAGAATATAAGTTGAGAACTCTTTTACGCAACTATTTCATATAATTCTTCAGTGAAATTATTTATACAGAGTTAAGCAGTGGCATAACATACAACCCTGCAATGCGGGAGGAGGCAGGATTCTAGGGGGCCCAAAGCCTGATTGACGCCAAGTACTTACCCTCTGTAATATCTGGCTTAGAGCCCCAAACCTGACTTTGCAAGGGTGCCCTAATATTCTTCCTTATGCCACAGGAGAGTTAAGATATATTATTTTGAATATTCTTTCATTTTAATCATATCATAATTTTAAAAACCACAGAATAAAATTTTATGTACCAGTAATAGGATACTGAAGAGGTTCTCTTAAAAACATAAGCTCAGTGAATAAAAGTAACTTTGTAAGTTAAATATCTTCATTTAATTAGTAAAATGAATTACATAAATAAGAATTAACTAAAATGTTTATTCATAAATTAAAGCATAACTCTGCAAAAGAAAAAATCACTACACTTATGATAATTATTTTTAGAAATGGAGAGGTATTTATATGTGTGTAACATAATTAATATTTTTCTTTTGTGTATAATTATAAAAAATTAAAACTTCTCCAGTATCATATGGACAAGAGTTCTCCTGGTAATTAAAAAAAAAACAGACAGACTGTCTGCACTTTTTGAAGCACAGATAGAAAAATAAAACATATATACCTGATTACAAAACAAGCCTGTTATAAAAAGTAATCATTTTAAGAAAAAAATTATTCCAATTCAAGAACTAATTTATTTAAATGACATAATACACAACAGTTCAGTAAACAATACAAAAGATAAATTAAAAGGTAACAAAAAAAATCTGTCGAAACAATACTTATGTATATTTGAATCTAATATTTGTGAATAAATAACAAATCAAGATGATGCGAGTTTTTGGAAAACTATATAAATAAAAAGTCTAAAGCGAAAAAATCATTAATGTCTTGAAGCAAATGTGTTAAAACAATTTTTTGAATTGTAAGTTTCAGTTTAAAATTAATATTTTGAAAAACAAACTATGTTGATAACATTCCACACAAGTCCAGGAAACAAATTAGATTAGTAAGGAAATTTCAAGAAAAATTATTAAATCACCAAACTGGCCGAAAATGTCAAAAAAATAACTAAATAAACAAAACGTCAGAAAATATACTTTTAATAAAATCTACATGACATAATTATACTGATCGTATCTCCCCACCCCCCTTCCTATTCACAGAATGAAGTTCAAAATGATTTGATAACTTTAACTGAATTATATATATACGTTGTCAATAAAATTTCTAAGTTACTCTGATTCGCATTTCATGCATTACAAATATATAAATATACGCGTATGCGAACTAGTCCGCCCCCTCATTATACATTATATTTTATAAAGTATAAATATATTATAGATCTGAATAAACATATTCTTACCATGATTCATCATCAGACATTTCAATATCACTAACTCTGATTATTTCCAGGTTGTCAAAATATTCATCTTTTTTTGCACACAAGGAAGAATTTTCAACATTAATTTCACTATCCACACCACCTGTAACATCGGAAGTTTTTTTCATAGTACGATAAGAATTTTTCGGTGAAGATTTTACTTCTTTCACAGGAGATACTGATCTTTTTCTTGGAACATTTTGTTTGTTTCTTAAATGCAAATTCTGAAGTTCTAATTTTCGAACTAAATCTTGTAATTTCTTGATTTCTTCTAAGGTATTGACAGAAGGTTTGAAATCTTCCATGATAACACTCATTTTAAAGCATCAAAAAAAATTTATAAAATTATAGCAAATTATAGAAGAGGAATCTTAATCACTCATAGAAATCAAAATAAAATTCCTTCCATTCTTTTCAATTGAGAACAAACGAAAAGTAAAACTTCACAAAACCAGAATATTATGATTTACTACATTACTCGCTACAGTTGTGAGTTGGCGAATACGGCTATACTATTTACAACACATCCCACTTACCAATTGTATGTTGGATTCCAATTTCTTTCATGTGTCTTCATACAATCTTTTTATTATGTTTTTAATACCTCTTCATCCCAAATAAAATACTCCATTTAGAATGGAATGTCATTTAAATATATTTTCCAGCTGATTCAAATAAAACTGCAACAACAATTTGGTTTCCTATGAGCAATATGTTCAGTAAATACCTTAGCATTCAGCTCCACTACGCTACATTTACTTTTGATTTGATCTTGTAACACCATATGTAAGAAAAGTTTAATCAATTTCATTCATATTTACAAAAATCTACATTCTGATTAATATCAAAATACTTCATTTCAATGTTTTCTATATAGCTCACATAGGGATTTGCATCAATAGGTTTGAATTTTCATTTCAATTTGATGTAAAACAATTATTAATTTAACTATTTTTCTTCTTAACTAAGTTATTACCTAAAAAACTAAGATTATCTTAAAAATTTGAGTGAATTTAAGCTCTTTTATTATTAAGCTTTAAATCGCAGCACTACTCACATCATATGTATAACAAGTGTGACATCTGCTCATTTGCTAAACTCTTCTCCAACCAGGGGCGTAGCTACCGCTGTATCAATGATACGGGGCCCCCAAGCTACAGGGGCACCAACATGTGTAACTACAGTCCAGTAACAGGGCTCAGATATCCAAAAAGGGGCCCAAAGAAATCTTGATACAGGGCCCCTTCAGAGCTAGCAACGCCAGTGTCTCTAACAATACTTTTTAAGATTGAACTACGGGGACAAAGTTGTCCTGATGGGACATTGTATCTTCCAAAAAGGACTGGCTATTCGTTCTTCTTGTATAGGGATAACGTATGTGAACTGATTCGGAAAATGGCTTTGATGTCGACACACCTTTTATTTCGCCGACATACAGACGACCTTTAGTCACATTTAGGGAACAGCATCAATGGTTTGGGTCCCCCTCGCACATCTGAGCCTCAAACTACTTGAATGAAGAGTAATGTCGACCGATCGGGACAAAGATATACCCTCAGTGAGAATGTGACCAGGCGATTTATGGAACAAATCGTTTCGGAGTAGGGATCAGAAGAGCCACGATGAAAATTATGATTGAATATTGGGTCACATTGAAAGTTTGAGAAGACTGATTTTGGTAATTCTGAAAAGAGAAAAGAGTTATTTCTTATAATTCATTTTGAATATTATCGTACTCTGCCTGTTGATATAACATTAAGTCTCTCATTGTAATGAAAAAATATATTTCAAAAACTGTACTATGAATTTTTTAGAGTGTGTATTAACTTTTTATAAGAAAGTTATTGATTGAAGAACACATAACCTCTTAGCTTAAAATCCGGAGAATACTCATGTTTCTTGACATTATAGTAGATAAATACAAGGCCGGATCTACGTATGGGCTAAATGGGCTGCAGCCCAGGGCCCCCGGGTTCTAGGGGCCCCCTTCCCCGTTGAAGAAAACAAACAGAAAAAAATGCTTACAATCAAAATAGTAATAAAAGAAACCAGTAAAAAATACAAATTAAAAATAAAATATCCGAAATGCCATACCAAATTTATTTTTATTTTCGAGAGCAAGAGCATTTTACTTTAGTTTTTCCACCCTAGAACCGAATACGCGGAAATTAATAATTGATAGACAGAGGCTCTATCATAGATTGGAGCCGACGAGCATCGAGTGTTTACACAAACGTAGTGGCACTATTTCTGTAGCCATTTATTTTTGTGCAATAATAATTCTAAGTTACAATAATATACTGATTTGGTGCTGTGTCCTGTGCATAATACCTGAAATTAAAAGATATTAGGAACCTGTTCATTCAAGTAAAAAGTAAATACTAATACACATTTCTTAATTATTTAAGTAGGAAGATATTGAAATTATGATTAAGTATTTTCTGCATTTTCAAAGATTGAAAACATCAATATTTCCCATAAATATGTATGTGTTGTCTTAAAATTTGTGGCGAGTAACTTAATTACTTCTATAGGATGGAGAAAAATAACAATAATTTTATGTGGATTATGGAGATTTCCCGCGAATATTATAGATAAAAGTAAAGTGGTCTTAATTTTCGTAATAAATCGTTTCTTTAAGTACAGGTAGCAACAGCAAATAATGTGGATGACAACGGAAAACAATTTTTATTTAAAGTGGGGCAAATAATTCTATGTTTATTTTCATAAAACCCCCTTTAAACTGATGGGCCAGTAAATAAATTATTTTTTATATTTTTTTAAAATATAAACTAGGTACTTTATTTTAATTATCTCAGAAATATACTATGTTGTTTTGTAAAAATTTGTTAGAATATTTTTAGTTTATTAAGCACAGTCAGTTGTGTTATCGTAATTTTATTACCTAAACTTTTACATTTATTGTCAGGAAAATCCATTCCATAATTAAAAATATAAATGTGTCCGGCAGAAAATATTAAATTGGTGCAGAAAAACGAAAATTACTGTTAAATCGAGAAAAAGAAAAAATTAAATGTATCAAAATTTCAACTCTTTTTTACAATGGGACAAAGTAACAAGAATATTAAAAACGCAGATGCATTAACAAGCGAAAGGGAAAAGAACTTAGTCAAAGAAAACGGAGAAACACAACAAGCAAATATTAATGATGAATATATGAAAGATCTCGATGACCAGCAGCCTTCTGAAAAAGATATTATTCAGCCAGAGGACATCATCCCTGACCAAAGAGTGTTTAGAAAATGTTGGATTTGAGTTTTAGAAATACGTTGACGTGGGTTCGTGACCTAAATCACTAAGTAATAATTTTATTGATTATATCATTTTACATGAAATGAGTTATTTTCAAAATAAGGATCCAAACAATATATATTCTGTTTCGGTAAGAGAAAGAACAAAACAGACCATTTTCGAATAATCATTTCATTAAAAAATTTAAAAATGGCCAAGTACTAAAAAGATCTTGGCTATGTTATTCAACTAGTACTTTTTTTTTTAGAACATTTATAACCCCGTGCACCACAAAGTATCACATGAGGGCTTACATAGAAGTAAGGAAGAAGCAAACATCACAAAGAAGAGATGGATTACGACACAAACATCGAAGCTTTACCCGGGATTCGAACCCAGCTCCTACGGCACCGCAGACAGCGTCACCAACCACTACACCGTATGTGCAGCATTCAACTAGAATTGGTAGTGTTTTTTGTTTGGCCTGCAAACTTTTTTCTAAAACAAATTTTTAATACACAACCGGCTTTTCTGTTTCGAAACACGTTACAAGTTGTTTAGAAAATCATGAAAAATCTGTTGAACATAAAAATTCAATGTTAGTTTGGTTGACACGAAAAAAAAAGTCTTAGATAAATGTAGGGGTGTATTTTATTTATACAAGTGGCTTTTCTTTTGTTGTCTAGGGGTAAGTCATTATGTCCAGGATCTTGATATTCAAAGAAATAAGCTGATTAGAATAAAATTACTGTTTAAGGAAACATTAGATTATTTCCAATTAAATACTAATTAACAAACTTTATGAGTTATTTCACGCAACATACTCTCAATTGTCGCTAAGCCAAGCGACATCCACGTTGGCCGAAAAAAGTGACCTCTCGTTCGTAAACCGGAGTCTGTCCCTCAGACGTCTCTCGCTCCCCGTCACTCTCATTTCTCCCTCAAAAACCCACCGTTCCCGGGGGGGGGGAGATGCATATATTTTCAGGTAGCGCCATCTATTGATGAGGTTGTAACCTCACTGATCGGAATATATATATATATATATATATATATATATTCCCTCTAATACTTTAAATCCTACATAAATGTTACAGGAGCAACTAATGAAAGATACAGAATATTATCACAATCAAACGTGTTATTGAGATAGTAAAGTATTTGGTTATAAGAGGTTTAGCATTTAGAGGTACCGAGGAAGTTTTTGGTTCTCCTCATAATGGTAATTTTATGGGTGTCCTGGAACTGCTAGCAGAGTGCGACCTATTCATTCATGAACATACTAAACAGTGAGAATTACGACCACAATCGTTAATATCGTACTTATTAAAAGCAATATTTCAGCAAATAATTGAGAGCATGGGCAAGCACACAAATCATTAAAACAATTACCACTCAAATAAATAACGATGGCACAAAGTACTATTCAGTTGTGATGGATTTAACACCAGATTTGTCTCACAATGACCAACTTGCTATCGTACTAAGATATTGTTTTCGGAGAAAAGTGTATTGAAAAATTAATAGTCACACTGGCTTATACTTGTTTAATTCTCTACAAGAATTTTCAGAAACACAAATGGATAGCTATTGGGTAATTGTAGGGGACAGTCATTTGACAACGTTGCCAATATAACCTGTCAATATAATTGTGCAAGCTCTTCTAAAAGAAAAAATAAATTTGCTAATTATGTGCCGTGTGCTGAACATTCTCTTAATCTGGTTGGTGCAGAATCAGTTCAGGTTGCTGCGGAAATCGTGAACTTTTTTGGCTTAGTGCAATAAATATGTTTTCTTTTCTGCTAGGACCCATAGGTGGCTGCTTTTAAATCGTGAAATTTTCCTTAAAAAGTTTAAGTCAGACCAGATGGTCTTGCACTACGATGCTGTTGAAGCTTTAAAAGATAACTATGGTAATATCATGAATATTCTTAAGACAATAAAAATGAGAAAATTGATTTTCGAAAAGAGGCAGTAAATTTATTTAATCAATTAAGAAAACTCGAAACTGCTATTTTAATTATATTTTCGGAAGAAATTTTAGAAGGATTTCATTCAGTTAACAAAAAATTAGATATTCCTGGTTTGGACATCTGTGAATAGAATTATGTCATTAAAAACGTTTATAAGCAATGTAAGACAGGAGTCAGATCAAAAACTAAAGGAATATCAATAAGCAGCCAAAAAATTAAGTCCTAGTGTAGAAACCAGAATATTGCGATGTGAACAAAAGACGGATTATTTCAAAATTTGCAGATAAATCTACAAAAAATCTGCGTTTGGGACAGACAAATCTTAAAGATACACTCTTATTGTGTTGCGTTAGATATGTCAATTCCTTTCAATTAAATAGAAGTCAAGTATATGCAGAATGTAGTAAGAAATTTAAATTTTTGATGGATTTGCAAGATCATAGTAAGAAGAACGTCGACCTGGATAGTGTAAGCGCTATTGTTGATGACAATTCAGATAACGTAGACCAACAATTAATAAATGAAGGTGTTCAATTCAAAACTTATCAAAAACAAACTGAGTTAGAGTCCTATACTTGTAGTGATATGTTCAATTTAATTTTTGAAAAGAAACTTGTTGACGTTTTTCCAAATTTGCATATCATTTTAAAGATTTTTGTAACGCTCCCTATTACTAGCTGCGAAGCGGAGAGTGCGTTCTCTAAAATGTCCTACATAGAAAACAAATATAGGACAACAATGACAAATATATATACTAGGCTTAATTATTTATCACTTCTTTCTATTAATACTGAGGGGCTGCGGTAGCCCAGTGGTACAAGGTATCGGATCATGGCAGGCATGTCATGAGTTCGAGCCCAGTACCACTAAAGACCCGCCGTGTAGGGCAGCGATGCACGTTAAATCTGTCGAGAGCTGAAACGTTCTCCCGTTGGTGTGGTGTGGTAGTTAGGAGAGGGGTGTGCCAGCTCAGGTGTCATCCACGCCACTTGACATTGGTTCAAAATTACGTGGTCCATCTCCAAAAGCCCTCGTGTAGCTGAACAGGGCGAAGTTAATATTCACTCAATCAATCAATTCTATTAATACTGATCTCACCAAAGACTTAAAATGGGATGAAAAAATAAAACAATTTGCAGCACAAAAGTGTAGAAATTTTTGTTGTAAATTATGTTATTGCATATAACGTATTTAAATTGTTTGAAATGAAAAAAAAAAAACCTTTAAGTTTCGTATATTTTAAATTTTCCCGCACAAATTTTTTTTTAGGAAAATGGCAAAAAATTTAATTATTTAGGGGGCCCCCATATATCGTCAGCCCAGGGCCCCCAAAGGTCACGGTCCGGTTCTGGATAAATATAATAGATATATTCATATATATATATATATATGACATGATTTTAGAGTCAGAAACAGACAGTTTTAATATATAAAGGTCTTTATTTGATCAAAGTTAGACATCATCTGACGCAAGAGGCAGAGAGAGAAAAAAGAACGCCACTGAATATCTTAAGTGGGTTAAACACTTAAAACACCGATCGCGGCGTCCATGAGTGCTCTTGAAAGTTAATGCTGACATATAGTGCTATTAAATATAACGATCTGGAATTAGGCATGCTTATTGGCTAGGCCATTAGTTCGGAAGAAATAAATAGGTTATTAGTTTGATACTTGAAGATGTGAGGAGGTAATATAAAAGTGAATTACTAGATAGGGAATTTAATTTTTAATCTAATTTAATTATCCTTACATTTGCTCCCCAATTTTAAAAGGGAGTAATGGCGTGGTTTTTTCTCTCTTTACAAACTTAATCAATTTCCAGCATATAGAAAACAATACATAACATCATTTGGAAACGCATATTACGCACAGTAGAAATATTTATGTAAAATGAATACTAAAATCAAATTGCTCTAAAATAAACGAAACTATAACAACAAACACAGTAATGACACTTCCAAAATATTAATTGATAAAAATGAATTTCCGTACATATAACTGAAGATTAGCTTATTCAAATCTATTCGACATCCAGAATAAGAGCTCGCGTTTCCTCCTATACCTTCATAATAATAGATTCGTATTATAGCTAGCAGATAATGTTTTCAAAAAAAAATTTTTTTTTTATATTGGAAAATAATATCATATCAAACAATAAGATAATAGATATAAAAATACATGGTATCATACAAGTATTAAAATACTAATTTTGTATAAAAATCTACTCTGGCGCCATCGTAGTAATACCTTATAGTGTTACACAAAATTTATTGCATCCATGACATACATTTTTTAAAAAGATAAAAAAATATAGACACTAATAAAATGAAATTATTAATAATATGAAAACGGTGTACAACAACTTATATGTACTATTCAACACAATAAAAACAATATTTTATTTCATATGCGTTATAAACTATATAAAAGTATAAAAATTATAAGAATATAGGAATAAAAGAATATAAGAGTTATAAGATTTAAAGAGCTCTTTAAATAATTGTGAGTCGGAAATGTGGACTCTCTTCTATCATCACCTTTAGTATTTATGTAAAATTTCCACAATATTCACTGTAACTTTGCGACATAGCCATCCTGTGATGACTATGTCGTTCCGGTTCCGCGTAAGCTAGAGGTGTGGGATTATCAAAATGATGAGACATAGTAGTTCTTAATACAACTTTTATTAAGAATAACTTATATTACTTAATTCTAATTTGACAACTTTATTTAAAGTGAGAGTTAACACCCAATTAAACCTTGTATTTAAGTCAGATCACGCAACTAGATCCTTTAATCAATTTGATAAATAATCCATTCAACTAACTACCTATATCAAATATTACCTTTTTCAATCTCCTTCCTTCACCAAAAGAGATATCTATAAATTCACTTTATATACGACGATTCCAACTTCTTTATATGGACTTCTATTCCTTCCAAAACACGGTCTAACCTTGATCTGCAAAATTTCCCCACTAAGCTATCTTTAAACTTGCCGGGTTTTTCATCATCAAAGCTTCTATCCTTTTTTAAAATATATCCATTTTTCTATTTGATCCGTTTTTCTTCTTGGTATTGGGTTGGGGTTTTGCCATTAATCGTGGCCGTCAAAGAACATAGGAGTTATGTTAGCAGAAGGACCGGGGAGTCAAACCCCCCCAAAAAGAAAAAACGTGATTTACAGGGGTTTTCAATGCCCTTAATAAATTACGGGCTAAATCTCTATTTCTAAATTTTTCGCTTTCTGAGTTTTATTTAAATTTTAATCTTAAACCCCTCATTTTAATTTTTTAAAATTTTTCCAATATTTATCTTGATTTTTAATTTTTATTACTCATCTTAAAATTAAATTTAATATTAAAGGAAAAAAATTTTTTTACTCCAAAACTAGGCCAACATTAATTTTATTTTTTTAATTTATGCCCACACTCACTTTTAACATCCAATTACTTAAAATATCTATACACTTAAATTTTCAAAAAAAAATTCTGGGTTGCCCAGACCCAATTTTTTGCCCCAACGCATAGGACTGGAATTTCCCGCCCCCTTTTTCTTGTTGAAGCTAAAATTTTTTTCATAATTTCAGGATTTTCGGGGGTCAGTCCCCCTGAAAAAAAATTTTTTAGTCTCTATTTCCATAATATCAATCAATTTCACAATTATTATATATTATTTATATATCACAAAAAAATTTTTTCATCTCCATCCCCAAAATCGGGTTTCCCAAAAAACTCCCAAGGCCGCGCACCCGTTTTATTATTGTTGGTGCCCTGACTACGCCGCGTTTCCCTAAACCCAAAGACCTCAAAATCGTAACAATACAACAACATATATATATATAAAACACATATTATAAAATTAAAAAACTTTTTTTCAAAAAACTATTATAACAAAAAACCCAAAAGGGAAATTTTTTCCATCTCACAAGTCATACATCGAAGCAAACAAATGTGGGGATTAAAAATGTTTTCTCCAAAAAAAAATTTTAACAAGTAAAAAATTTCCCAAAATTAAATAAACACTCATTGTGGTGTTTGACGGTTATAACTTTTAAAGCCAAAACTTCCTTCTTTTTCAATAATTCTTCCAAAACCCCTTGTTGGAAGATCATAAAAAAAGAAACAATACAACCCCCGATTTTTATATGGGTTTTTTCCAACCATAACATCCAACGATGAGGTGCTAAACCCCTTTTTTCTTTCCTCGGTTGTACTGGAATTTCTTGTTTTGCTTGTTGTAGGGCTTTTAATCCCCCCTTGTCGTCCTTTCCCCGACTTCCATGTTGTCTCCTTTGGCTGGTCGGGGTTCTTCTGTTCTCCGTCCCTGGCCTTAAGTTGTAGTTCTTTTCATATGGAACTTCTGTTGATTCTCTTCTGCCCTTTTTTTTTATCTCTAGAAATAGTACTGGATGACAAAATTCTTTTTATTTTTTATTGGTTCCCTTTCTCTGCCACTTTTTTTTGTGGTCCCCCTGACACACCTGATCTTTTAATCCCCATTATTCCTTATCCTTTTTCTTTTATTTTCCCCTTCCCCAAAAAAGAACTAAAAGGGAAATTTATCCCCCCAAATGATTTTGGTTTTTTGGGTCCTTCTGTATTTTTTATATTGATTTGATTGGCAAACCCTTTTGCCCTCTAACCCCCCCCCTTTCACCGCAAAATTTTTTTTTTTCCCCCTATTTGACTCATTTAATCTTTTGATGTACTTTTTCCCAAGTACGAGTTTCCTGACTTGATCTTATATATTTGGGATACCTGTTCCCAATTCGACCTTTGTCACATTTCCCATGACGATATATTCTTATTTGATCTAGTTAACCGTTAATCTTTTTCCCGATTTCCATATTACAATATTATTGTTGTTTTTTAAATTCTATTACTCTATAAGGTCCTCAAATTTTTTTTTTAAAAATTTCTTTTTTTACTTTGTTAGCTGCTGAACTTTGGGGTGTTTTCCCAATAAGACCCCAAACATTTACCTTTATTTTTATGTTTTTTCTACGTCTATTATAATATTTTTCCACCTTTCCTGTTTAATTTTTTGTACTTAGTCTAAACTTCCTTAAAAAACTTTTTTCTATTTTTTTTTGAATTTTGAACTTTCCGAATCATAACTAGTTTTTGAAATGGTTTTAATCAATTTTCGACCTAAAGCAATTTTTTCCGTTGTTTCATTCACCGCCGTACGAATAGCGTAAGCAAACTCACGAAAATTGATCCCAAGTATCGTGTTGATCATTAACATAATTTGAAATATTTGCACTATATCTCGATTAACTCTTTCGTCCGATTTGCGGGGTCGATTAAACAGTCTTCACATCCTTATCCAACTTTCATTAAGTGCTAAAAAATTTCGTAAAAATTGGGGACCATTATCACTTATTAATTTTATTGGAGCTCCATAACGCGATATAAAGTTATCAAAAAATATCCGCTATTATACAAATGGGGCCCTTTTTTAAGAGGTATAATTTCAGCCCATTTGCTGAAATGATCGGTTATTACAAAATATAGCGGTTGTCATTCTCGAAAAAGGGATACGGGCCTAATAAATCTAACGTCACATCTCATTGGAAAATTTCGATATAATTGGATTTAATCGCCAGTGGTAACGCTTTTTTTAATTTTATTAACTTGGCACTATGGCATGTAGAACATATTGATCAATGAATTTTCTCATGTGGGGGAAAAACAAACGTCCCGAATTTTATGATACTTTTTAAAACTGCCTGGGGTGTCCAGCAATTGGCTTTCATGAAATTCTCTCATTATTTCATTCCAAAAGTTTTTGGAATTTTATAAGCATTTCCCCTAATGACGTTGGTGTTTCCAAAATAACAACCTTCAATTAAACGGAAATCGTGGGACCAATTCTCATATTTTTGCTTTAAACCCGGGTTTATTTTCCGGGTTTTTCTAAATATCTATAATATGACCAAACTGGGTCTTTTTTCTGTTCTGTTATTAATTGTTCCCGCAAGAAAGTACCAAACCCTTGATTATAGCACAATTAACTTTATCCCCAAATTATATTTTGCACATGTTTTTCGGTAAAATTTTTAGCCACCATATTTAACTTCTTTTTTTGCCCCATTAACGTGTAAATTCCCTTTATTTACCTTATTATCTTCAACCAGCGAATTTTGAATTTTCAACGATTTCTGATCGAAATCTAATCGATTCTCGACCCACTTAGAAATCGATACCTAGAATACATGGGTTTTTAAATCTTTCAAACATGAAATGACCAAATTTTTTTCAATTGTCGATACAAATTCAATTTTGATCCCCATGTTTTGGCATTTCGCACCCTGTGCTGTTATTACCTGGGCTCGCGATTTTTTATTTGCTTATAGAAAAAATATTTTTTTATATACTTCTTCCCATATAAATGATTTATCTGCTCCCGGGGTCCTGCGCTTTCAAAAAAGTTTATTTAAAAAAAGGAAGTGGGGAAGTTCTACGGGTGATATACAAACGGAGAAATCTAATTTTCTCTTTGTCGAACCCCGGGTTGATCATTAACCTTTTCAATATTTAATCGTCCCCCTTTCGTCCTATCGCCTCGATTGAAATTTTTTCCCCGAACCCCTATTTCTACGGTCTCCTCTATTAAAATTATCATTTCGCTCATTTCGAAATGAGTAACCCCTGTTGTTTAATCTCTGATCATTAGTCTGAAACCTATTCCTCTCGAACCCTCTATTACTTTGACGGCTATTCTCGTAAAAATCATTTCTACTGTTATTTGGTCTACGTCTTACTTCAGAATTCCTCCAGTTTCTACCATTAGCATCAAAATTAGGCATCCTATGCGCATTTTGACCTCGTCTTTCTATATTATCGTTCTGAGAACCTCTTTTTAATTTGCAAGAATATCTCTCTTCGAATTTAGCTAAGACTTCCAAAAGTTGTATTGTGTTTTGTGGATTTCTCACTTCCACATAATCTTGGATCTGTGGTTCGAGTCGAACTAAAATATGATCCACTAACTCTGCTTGGGACATTCCTAATTCTAAACTTCTCTCTATTTTTAGTAATTGATACACAAAATCAGATGGTTCCTGATTTCTCCCCTGCTGGGACGCGTAGAATTGCGTTTGCAATTCTTTCTTATTTTTGGCTGCGGGAAAAGCTTTCGCTAATTCAGCCTTGAGCTGCGCGAAATCCGTGGCTGTATTTTGCACTAACAACGATCCAAATATCGAATACCAATCTTGAGCCCTTCCCCTGAGATGACTTTTTAAGTAAGCACATGACAGATTACTTGGGATTTCAAGTAACTGTATGTTATTCTCAATAGACTCGATAAACTCTGCAATGTTCTCTGACCCTGAAAAGTACATTTCAGGTAGAACAGTACTTACACCTACATTACCTAACCCAGAATTATACACGTTCGGGCGCCATTGTGACATAGCCATCCTGTGATGACTATGTCGTTCCGGTTCCGCGTAAGCTAGAGGTGTGGGATTATCAAAATGATGAGACATAGTAGTTCTTAATACAACTTTTATTAAGAATAACTTATATTACTTAATTCTAATTTGACAACTTTATTTAAAGTGAGAGTTAACAATTAAACCTTGTATTTAAGTCAGATCACGCAACTAGATCCTTTAATCTTAATTATGATAAATAATCCGATTCAACTAACTACCTATATCAAATATTACCTTTTGCAGATCTCCTTCCTTCACCTAAAGAGAGATATCTATAAATTCACTTTATATACGACGATTCCAACTTCTTTATATAGGACTTCTATTCCTTCCAAAACTATCGGACTGCTAACTCTTGATCTGCAAGATTCCACACTAAGCTATCTTTAAACTTGCCGCGCTATATCTTATCATCAAAGCTTCTATCCTTTTAAAGTATATCTCATTTACATATTTGATCCGTTTCTCTTCTTGGTATTGGGTTGGAAAGGTTTTGCCATTAATCGTGGCCGTCAAAGAACATAGGAGTTATGTTAGCAGAAGGACGCGAGAGACGTCACAACTTAACAATATCGCATACAATATTTTGAATCTCTCCGTAACTTTCTAAGTATTCGTTTCATAGACAAAATTCTTCACTTTCTCTTATATAACACATTCACTAATATAAACTTTATCACACTACTTATTTTGAACACATCTCTCTGAGAAATCTGCGTGATCAAATCACAGATGTTCAGGGATGCTAATAAGAAAACAATAAGAGGTGTACATATCAAACTAAACACGTTTGTCCTCTTAATGTTTCAAGACATATACAAAATTATAATGATTGTATTCTCCCTTATCCACTGTACAATATCCAAAAATAAGCTTCAAGTTATTAAATTAATTTTAAATATAGATAAGAAGAAAATTTCGAGAAATAGTAAATCCTGATATATGGCCGGTATATCAGAACACACAATTTCAAAATGAAAAAAAATTAAATGACGTGCAATAAGGTTACTGCTGAATAAAATAATTAACAAAACAATAAAATTCAGTGGAGAAAAAGAATGCAACGTGACTTTACTTTTGTTTCTTATAAAAATCAATATCACTAGTATTAGTACATTAGTCAATTTTCTATAAAAACTTAATTTACATCTTTCAACTTTAAAACACCAATTTCTATCATAAATGTGAATTCATTCGACATCTTAAGATAAAATTATGAGAAATATATTAAAATTTCTCAATCTTGGCCGTCAAAGAACACAGAGGTTATGTTACAGAAAAGACACGTGAGCCCGTCACAGAATATAGGAAACTTAATTCCGTCACGAAGTATCCACGCTATCCTCTACCGTTAATAGATGATTTAATAACGAATATCCCCTATACGACAATAATGTCATCTCTTGATATAAGAAGTGGGTACTTTCAAATGGCAGTAAACCCCAGTGATATTGTTAAGACCGCATTCGTAGTAAAAAGTGGCACTTACACATTTCGGCGTATGCCATTCGGCTTATCAGTGGGGGCTCCCAATTTTCAGAAGGCAATTGACCTAATCCTGAAACCGGTGATAGGGAAGTTTGTGAGTGTGTACATGGATGACGTTATCATTTCGTCTCCATCGTTCCCTCAGCATGTTGAGCATTTAAGGGAGGTTTTTTCGTTATTGCAAGATGCAGGATTGTGTGTGTGTGATATTAAATAAGGATAAATGTAAATTGGTTTGTGATGAATTGAAGTATTTAGGATTGATTATTAGTAAGGAAGGAATCAAAATGGATGAGACAAAGGTTCAAGCCATACTTGAGATGTAACCACCACGTAATTCAAAGGAGGTATCCAAGTTTTTGGGCATGTCCCAGTGGTATGCGAAATTTATTAAAAATTTTGCTGATCTTTGTGAAACCTTTTATAATCTTAAACGAAAATTTTAAAAAATTTTCTGGTCAATTGAGGCACAGAAGGCATTCGACGCGGTCAAGGCGGCCATAACAAAGGCGCCAGTTTTAAAATTGCCGGATTTCAAAAAGCCTTTCGAGTTATTTACAGATGCAAGTTCAATAGGTGTGAGAGCGGGTCTAAATAAGGAACATTGACCAGTTGTATTTGCTTCGCGTAGTCTGAGCAAAGGTGAGAGGAATTACACGGTAACCGAGAGAGAATGTCTAGCAGTAGTGTGGGCGCTGAATAAATTCAGAACATATTTAGGATCACAAGCGATTAAAGTTATTACTGATCACGCTGCTTTAACACGTTTAACTCATGGGAAATATTTGTCGAGTAGGATGATCAGATGGGCACTCAAATTAGCGGAATTTAATATAGAATGGGAACATAGACCTGGAACTCAAAATGCGGTGGCGGATGTTTTATCCAGAAACCCGGTTGAAAGTATAATGGGCGCAAAAGTTAATTGTGCAATAATCAGAGATCTAGTACTTACGTCGCGAGAACAGTTAATAACAGAGCAAAATAATGACCCAGAATTAGGTCATATCTATAGATATTTAGAAAACCCGGAAGATAACTCAGTTAAAGCGATGATATGCGAGAATTGGTCCCGCGACTTCCGTCTAATTGAAGGCTTGTTGTTTTATGCGAAACACGCAACGTCGTTAGGTGAAATGCGTGTATAGATACCAATGTCTTTAAGAAATGAAATCTTACGAGAATTTCATGACAGGCCAATAGCAGGTCATTTCGGCCGATTTAAAACTTATCATAAAATACGGGACGTTTGTTATTTCCCGTATATGAGAAAATTCATTGATCAATATGTCTCTACATACCATATGTGCCAAGTTAATAGTTATAAAAACGCGTTACCAGCTGGTCGATTAAATCCGATTGTATCAAATTATCCAAATGAGATAGTTACGTTAGATTTGTTAGGTCCGTATCCTACATCGAGAGTGAGACGTAATCGATATGTTTTAGTAATTACCGATCATTTCAGCAAATGAGCTGAAATTATACCTCTTAAAAAGGCCTCGGCTCGAATAATAGCGGACACTTTTTTTGATAATTTTATATCGCGTTTTGGAGCTCCAACTAAATTAATAAGTGATAACGGTCCCCAATTTATATCCGAAATTTTTGAACATTTAAGTGAAAGATTAGGCATAAGGCATGGGAAGACTGTTGCATATAGACCTCAGGCAAATAGAACCGAACGCGTAAATCGCGATCTAGTGCAAATGATTGCAAATTATGTAAATGATCAACACGATACTTTGGACCAATTCTTACGTGAGTTTGCTTACGCTATTCGTACAGCAGTGAATGCAACGACGGGAAAAACCCCTGCGGAGTTATTTTTGGGTCGAAAGTTGATTACCCCATTTCAAAAATTAGTCATGATTTCGGACGGAACTGAATTTGCAGTAAGAAATATTGAAAAATAGTTTGATGAAGCTAGACGAAAACAAAAACTAAACATGAAAGATGGGAAAAATATTATAACAGACGCAGGCGGGATGTACAAATTAAGGTAGATGACTGGGTCTTATTAGGGACACACCCTTTAAGTTCAGCAGCGAATAAAATATGCGCGAAATTTAAACAAAAATTTGAAGGTTCGTGTAGAGTGTTAGAAGTAAGAAATAATAATAATATTATAATATGAAGGTCAGGAAAAAGGTTAACCGTCAATGTTGATCAAGTGAGAATATATCGTCTTAGAAAATGTGACGAGATTGAGATAGGAACAGGTAGCTCGGATAACATTAGTTCACGTCAGGAAACGAGTAGTTTGGAAAACGTACAACGAAGATCAAATGAGTCGCAATATGGTAAGAAGAAAGGGTCTGATGTAAAGCGTGAGTTAGAGGAAAAAGGGATAAATATTAAGTCAAATCAATCTGAGAAAAACACAGATAGGGCCTATAAGCGCGGATCACTTATCAGATCACTACCTAGCTCTTTTTTCCAGTAATAAGACAAAAATTAAAAGAAAACGACAGGATAGAGTGGGATATAAACGATCGCATGGATCTTGGTCAAGTAGACCACAAAGAAAGTTGCAGAAACGTTGTGACGGGCTCACGCGTCTTTTCTGTAACATAACCTCTGGGTTCTTTGACGGCCAAGATTAATGGCAAATCTTTTCCAACCCAAATCCAAGAAGTAAAATGCAGTGTAGATGCAAATAAGATAGTCTTTAAAAGAACAGAAGTTTTAGTAAGTATGATGGCAATTTAGAGAAAGTTCAGTTTGGAAAAGATAGAAGTGTAATTTGACGGCCTACCATAGAATAGCGGATTCCTAGACATTACTACAAGGTGCATACTATTGCATGCGAGCCTAACAGTCTTTCGGAAGGTGATTGAACCGTTGAGTGGAATTCAAGGTAGGATAGATTATTTGATATCCGAAATCGTAATATTATTAGAATTGAGAGTAGGCGGATAATATAATTATTTAGATAAGTGATCCAATTGCGCGATCTGTTTTAGCTACGGCTACATGTTTTGGTTTATTCTCACTTAATATAAGGTTGTTCAATATATTAGAAATTTAATTTAAACTCTTAATAAAGTCATATTAAGAATTCTAAAATGTCGATTCATTTCGAGAACCCCACACCTCTAATTCACGCTGAAAAACCAAGATATGGTCGACAAAGATCGACCATATCACAATGGCGCCCGAACCGATATAATTTATATGACCCTAGGTTAGGAAATTCAAGTGGGTTTGGTATTTTACCAGAAATGTGCTTGTCCGGGTCCGAGAACGTGACGGAATTTCTTGAGGCCATAGACAATCAAATAAAATTACTAGAAATACCTAGTGATTTAGCATGTGCTTATTTGAAAGGTCATCTCCGGGGAAGGGCCCAAGATTGGTATCAGATATTCGGATCAGTGTTAGTGCAGGATACCGCCACGGATTTCGCGCAGCTAAAAGCAGAACTAGTGAAAGCGTTCCCCGCGATAAGAAATAAAAAAGATTTAGAAGCCAGGTTTTGGGAAAACTTCAGTAACGTGGGCTGGGATTTTACACCGCCAAATCCTCTTTTCGAGCGGAAGGTCGATTGCCAAGGCGTATCCTTGAAAGGAACCGGTTTGTTGTAACCATATGTGTGTGCGCGCGATACAATTCTCCTCCGAAAATGACTCCGCGTAGTAATACATCGTATTCCTGACATTCGACTTTTTTTTTAATGCTGATGTTTTCTGAAAGTATTACCAGTGTAATTTGAGGGGTAGGTTAAATGATTTCTCGAATTCACATTTTTAACTTTTTCCCGCAAAATCAGTTTAAAAAAAACTTTGTGGTATGTAAAAAAAGTTAAATTTCAAGGTTTTTTTTTTCTTTTTCAAAGCAAAGAATTATTTTTAAATTCGAAGCTAAATTAAATTATTTTACAAATACGAGACACAAGTATCAAATTAAACGTAGTTTTAAATTTTTTGCCAGTAAAAAGGGAAAAAATTATTTAAAATTATGAAAAAATACGCTTTTTAGTATAATCAATGCAGAATATCTAGTCAACATTGAGACAGAATCTAATCGAGAAATCTCATATCTTACTACCCTAAATCTCTATTATTTCTTTTATCTCTATCATTACCTTAATTTCTAAAGGAGATAACTTCTGAGATTTTTCGAAATAATCAAATGATTTTCTGAATTTTTTCCTTTATATTTATTCAGAGATGATTTATTTTTACAAAATAGATTTTTTCCCCATATTATTTTTTATTTATTTATTTTTTAAATAATAGTTACAAGGAAATTGTTACAATTTGGAAGGGAATATATTCTTGCAGTGCAGTATTTCACATTTTCTCTTTTTTATTTAGACTTTCGAAAATATGGCGATATACAAAACCTGTTGATATTGTATGAGTTTGTGAGTAGTATAAAAATTCATTTGTGCTCCAGATAGTAAAATGACCGCGGTAACCAGTGGGCAAGGTAATGAACTCGTGGCCAGCATGCCATGAGTTCGAGCCCAGTACCGCAGAAGACCCGGCTATGTGGGGGAGGAGATGCACGAAAACCTATCGATGCTCAAACTTTCTCCTGTTGGTGTGGTGGGAAGTTAGGAAGGGGTGCCAGCTCAGGTGTCGTTCTCGTCACTTGACCATAGTCAAAATCGAGGTCCGTTGTGACGTTCTCGCGTTCTTCTTCTAACATAACCCTAAGTTCTTTGAGGGCCCACGATTAATGGCAAAACTTTTCCAACCCAATACCAAGAAGAGAAAAGGATCGAATATGCAAAATGAGATATACTTTAAAGGATAGAAACTTTGGTGAGATATAACGGCAACCCTAGAGATAATTTTAGTGCGGAATTGTTTGGAATAAAGGTTAGACGTCCTACAGCTTTGGAAGAAGGATACCCCTATTGTACTTAAATTATAAAGGATTAAGAAAGCAAGCCTCTCATCTAAAATTAACATAATAGGAATTTCTTCAACCTAGGAAGGAAGGTGACTCTATAAAAGGTAATATTTTGTATAGGAAGTTAGATTAGACAGTTAAATTAATATAATTAAGATAAATGTTCTAGTTGCGCGATCTGACTTGAATATAAGGTTTAATTGTTGGCTTATTCTCACTTTAAGAAAGTTGTTATTTAGAATTCAAGTAATTGTTATTCTAAAAAAAGTTGTGTTAAGAATTACATAATGTCTCATCATTTAGATAATCCCACACCTTTAGCTTACGCGAATCACCCCAGACATAGTCATCACAGGACGGCTATGTCTCACGTCTCCAAAAGCCCTCGAGTAGCTGATTAGTGTGACGTTAATATTTACTCACTCCGGATAATAAATGTGTTGAAAATAAATCTCGAATTTTCAACTTAACGACTCTTCTAGGATTCGTGGAAAGGGATGACTGTAAGTTGATATCTTATCTGTACCCCTTCGTCTGAACAGGAAATTGATCAATCAAGAGTTCATTAGGGATATAAACATATTTATCTTAAATTAACATTTCAGTCAGTACTTTTATAACACTAATTAACACAATTCAAAACAAAAACTGTAGAATTCAATGTCTTTTTCAAACCTACATAATTTTATTCTTTTTTCCCCTTACATTTATATATATATACCATCTGTGTAAAATAATTATATCGATTTTTTATTTTCCCTAACCTGGATATAAGAAGCAAAAATTCTTTTCAATGGAAATGAGTGATTTCCATTTTGTACAATTTATATTTTAATATTCGAACCCTATTCAACTACAACTACAGCAAAAATTATAATTGACATAGTTTAAATATCCATGTAAAAAGTGAAATTGAATTTGCATTCAGACAACGATTAAATAAAAATTATGTGCTCCTTAATCCATTGTCTTCTAATAAAAGTTCATAAACATTTAGAAACATGTAAATCTAAAAAAACTCGGAAAATGATTTTAAAAATATTTTATTATTACTAAAGGTTGAATATTATAACAAAAACTGCAAAATTTTAAAATGAAAATGTAAAAAAAAAAAAAAAATGTGTTCAGGAAAGCACTTTTCTCCTTGCAAAACAAGAATGAATGTTTTCATCAACAAGACTTAAGAGTTTTTCAGAGGTCATATATATAGCCAATTTTTAAAAAAAATGATAGCATTAATTTTAGATTTGTTTATAGACCATAGCAAATAAAAATATGATTAATAGAATTTTCTTGATTTTAGAACTTAAGACAAAAATTAGTCAAAGAAAATTATTAAAACAAAATGAATTAATTGGTAAACTTATTATTTTAGAATATCATACATAGTATGATTTACAGCATATCGAATCGCGCGCGCGTGATTCTGTCATATAATACAACTAAGTATTAAAGTATCAGAATAATATAGTACAGAATTTTGTGGATAATGAGAAAAATTTATAAAATTATCATGTATTTCTCTAAATTTGTAAAAAATAAAAATTAACTGGATTTTTTTATTTCTCATACAAAATTCTGTTTTTTTTTCTTTTGTCGCAATACTGTAGTTTTTACCTCAATCAGTAAAATTTGAATTTCTTTTTTGTCTGATTATTGCTGCTTAGTTAGAAATATCAGCAAAATTTTCAATTTTATTATAAAAAAAAATAAAATACATCTATACTTGAATTCTAATATGCAAGATTCATTTAAAAAAATAATATATTTAAAAGTTAAAGGAAATGACACCTTTTTAATATTTTTTTTTTTTTATGTTAAAATTATTTTTAGTATTTCATATAATGCTTCTATTCAAGAAAAATGTTACCAGATGAAATTTTGATTTATTATTCACACAATTTTAAAAACTTAAATTTTCTTTAAAATAATGTGAAATTTTTCTTTTCTGTATTCACTAATTTTTTTTAGTATTCCTAAGAATGCTTTAAACAACCTTAGGGGTCGATTTTTAAAAATAATTTAATTAGTTTGTAGGGAAAAAAAATGAAATGTTTATATTTTGCAAAATTTTAACTAAAAAGCTAATATCCCCTACGTTTTAACTTTTTTTAAAAAAATATTCAGCTTACAGCAAAATGTATCCGTAATTTTTTACATGTATTATATATAACATACAGGGAAAAAATGGAAGTGATTGGTAAATAATTATGGAAAAAGTAGCATTTTGAATGCACTAATATATCGAAAAAACACAGAGAAAAACCATTTTAAAGTATGTTTTAAAAAAATAATTATTTTAAGCTTAAATAAACTTAAAATACCCCTTTAGAACATTAGCTATATATTTTTATTAAAAATGGTTGAATTTTCGTATTATTTCTACTTATGTATATATATTTTTTAAAATGATAACTTTTTCGAGAATATTAATTACACAAGAAAACTCAAGAAAAGTGTTAATTTTTTTTTTCTGTCATGACAGAAATTTTAAAGTCTTTTGCTTCACATAATATAGAAATATTAGACCTATATGAAAACATATGATGAATAAGAACTGAAATTATTTGTAAAAAATGCCTTAATTAAAAAATATTACATGCACACATTTCACAAAGAAAAAAAATTCATTATTGTAATGCCTCAGAAATATCCTGCTTTATATGTAATATCTTCCTTTTTTTGTAGTAATTATTTTTCTTTTTCAAATAGCTTATTTCTTTAATCAAAAAGCTTTCTTCAGCTTTATTTTAATCTAAAAAAAAGGGGGCATGGTCGAATTGCCTAATTTGTTTACATTTTTCAATTGAAATTTTTTCCAACTTTTAATTTTTAGGCGTACTAAACTGACATATCAATCGAAAGATAATAATGCAAAAAATATGACTAAATAAAAATATTTAAAAAACCCAATATTTTAATCATTTCGAAAATACCGAGTCTTCTTAAGGAAAGTTAAATTTTGAAAATGCTAATCTAAAATAAAATTCGAGTAATGACCAACACAAATAATCAAATTTATTTTGCAAAATTTAGCCAATTAATCAACACATGAAAATTACTTTGCTGCTCTTTTACATGCAATTAAAAAAATACTGTTTCAAAATCAATGAAAATATTGAGCATTTTTGAGTATAATATGCTTGGATTATTTTAATCTAGTTTGAGAAAAAAATGCTATTATAAAACTAATTTGTTCAAATAAAAATAAGTCTAGTAATTATGTTCAATAAGTGTTACGCATAAGAGATGAAAAAGATAAATGTTTACTTGATTAAATAATTGTTGGAAAAAAATTGCCCTATTTTCAATGTTTCATGAAAAATTATATTCACCATTTTTTAAAATCTAATAGTGATACAATCTAATTAATAGAACGAAAAATGTTTATTGAATAACAATACAGAAATTAAGCATTACAGGAGGTTTTTCAAATTATTTCACATTGAAATTGAATAACATGAATTTTTTTTCTTTTGCAATACTTTATAATTTATATGAAGTGAAATGAAGACAGATCTCAAATGGAACGTCTTGCAACTTCCACATAACATCATTTCACAATTCCGAGACACCGTTTTGTTTCATAAGTAGCACTTACAGAATTCTACATAATGATGGATGTCAGGATTCGAACTAGGCTGAGACCCTGTAAGATAGAAGTTGTAGAAATATCTTATAGCACAAAATATAAAAATTAATATGAAAGCTAAACAACATATAAAATTATTCACCAGAATGCAGATTTGTATGACGGGAGTAAGTATTACAGAAACCTGTCGTGAAATGCAATATTCTAACGTATAAAAGAAAGTAGAAAAAGGACACATTGGAGTGGAAGTTTTTTTCTGCCAAAACTCTTGCTTCTGTTAAAATATCTTTAACGTTTTCTTCAGTTAATGAGCTGATATCAAATATATTAATATTTTCTAATAACGGATGCATCTAAAACATTTTAAAAATGTTCATAATCAAATTAATTCATTCATAAAAAGAAATATATTACTTCATTGTAAGTTTTTCTCCCATAAAATATAAAAGTAAACAATATCACGAAATCAAAAAATTTTCCATTATTGAGAAGACAATTAGTTATTTCCCATTCGTTATTTTCAAAAGTTTACTAAAAGCTTATCAAATTGTTTGACATAGCCATCCTGTGATGACTATGTCGTTCCGGATCCGCGTAAGCTAGAGGTGGGATTATCAAAAAAGATGAAATATTGGTTTCTCAATACAACTTTTATTAAGAATAACTTATATTACTTAATTCTAATTGACAACTTTCTTAAAGTGAGAGTTAACACCCAATTAAACCTTTATATTCAAGTCAGATCACGCAACTAGATCATTTATCTTAATTATAATAAATTAACAGATTCGTCTAACTTCCTATACAAAATATTACCTTTTGTAGAGTCTCCCCTTCCTTCACCAATAGAGAGAATACCTATAACTTAATTTTTAACTACGAAGATTCCAGACTTTTTATAATGAACGTTTCCTTCTTTCAGAGATATAAGACATCTAACTCGTGATCAGAATGATTCCACACTGTTATTCTAAACTTGCCGCTCATTATCATCAAAAACTTCTATCCTTTTAAAGTATATTTTCATTTACATATTTGATCTGTTTATCTTCTTGGTATTGGGTCGGAAAGGTTTTGCCATTAATCGTGGCCTCAAAGAACATAGGAGTATGTTAGCAGAAGGACGCAGAGACGTCACAACCCTCCAAGAAGAAAAACGTGATTTATTAAGGGTTTCCCCCCAATAAGTTACGTGTTAAACCCTTTTTCGAATTTCTTCGCTTTCAGTTTTTTTTAAAATTTTTAATTTAAACCCTCATTTTAACTTTTATAATTTCCAATATTTATCTTGACTTAAATTTTTCATTACTATCTTAGAATTAAATTTAATATTCAATTTAAATTTAAATTTAAACTCTGACAAAAAATTTTACTCCATTAATAGGCCAAATTAATAATTACTTTTTAATTCTGCCCCCTCACTTTTAACATTTATACTTAAAGTAACTATACACTTAAATTTTCAAAAAAAATTTTTCTGGGTGCGCAGACCTAAACTTTGCATCTTTATCATCACTGCCTATGGAGCGGGATTTTCCGCTCCATTTTTTGGGAAGTTATTTATCATAATTTTGGGTCTGTCCCCCTGAAATGAAAACTTTCTGAGTCATTTTTTCCAATCTATGTTTACAAAATATAAATTTTTTCACAATTTTTATTCATTATATATTATTTGTATATCACAATTTTTTCATCTCCACCCACATCTGGTTAAAATCCCAAAGCCGCCGTTATTATTTTTTGGCCCCCTGCACCCCGCTTTTCCCCGAACCAGATGCCTCATAATACGTAAAAATCACCAAATATATATACAATATTTATACAAAAAAAACATTTTCAATAAACTATTATAAAAAAATAACCAAAGGAATTTTTTCCATCTCAAAAGTCATACATCGAAGCAAACAAATGTGCAATTACAATTGTTTTCTCCAAAAAAAATTTTTTAAAAAGTAAAATTTCCCAAAAAAAAAAACACTCATTTAGTGTTTGACTTTTGCTTGGCTTATAATTTTTTAAGCACCGCCCGAGCTTTTCTTTGCAAAAATTCTTCCGACCACTTGTTGGAAGATCAAAAAATGGAACAATACAACCTGATTTTTTTGGGGTCTCCCACCATTAGTCCAACGATGAGGTGCTACCACTTTTTTTTCCTCGGTTGCACTGGAATTTCTTGTTTTGCTTGTTGTGGCTTGTTCCCCCTTTGCCCCTTTTGTTTTCCCCCTTTTTTTTTGGCTGGTGGGGATTCTTGTTCTGTTCCCCGGCGTGGCCTCAGATTATACGTTGGTTCATCTGGAACTTCGTTGATTCTCTTCTGTTTTTTTTTCTACTTCTAAAATAGTACGGATGAAATTTGTCTTTTATTTATGTTTTTGGGACCCTTTTTTCCCCACTTTTTTTGGGTCCACTTCCCCCTGACATTCCTGACCCTTTTAATCCCCAATCCCTTTGTCCTTTTTTTTATTTCCCCCAAATGAACTAGGAAGCGATCTGACCAGTGATTTGCGTTTAGGGGTCCTATCTGTATTTTTATATTGATTTATTTCCCAAACCCCTTTTTCTAACACGTTTCACCCAGATTTTTTTTTCCCTTTTGGGACTATTTAATCCTTGATGTATTTTTTCCAAGTGAGTTTCCTGACTTGATCTTATACTTTTTGGGGGATACCTGTTCCAATTCGACCTCGTCACATTTCCTATGACGATATATTTTTTTGATCTTTTTAACCGTTAATTTTTTTCCTGATTTCCATATTACGATATTATTGTTTTTTTTCTTCTAATACCTATAAGGTCCTTCAAATTTTTTTTAAATTTGCGCGACTTTGTTTTGCTGAATTTAAAAGGGTGTGTTTAATAAGCCCCAATCATTTACCTTATTTTAGTCTTTTCGTTATTATAATATCTTTCCCACCTTCCTGTTTTTTTTCTACTTAGTCTAGTTCCAAAAGTTTTTCGATTTTTTGTTTTTTAATTTTAATTTTTCCGAGATCATAACTAGTTTTTGAAATGGTGTAACAATTTTCGCCCCAAAAAAATAATTCCAGGTGATTTTCCCGTTGTTTCATTCCCCGCCAAAGAATAGCGTGCAAACTCACGTAAAAATTGATCCCATTCGGTGACAAACAAAATTTGCAATCATTTGCAATATCCGATTAACTCTTTCAGTCCGATTTGCTTGTGGCGATATCCGTCTTCCAGCCTTATCCCTAATTTTTCCCTTTAGTCAAAAATTTCATAAAAGGGGGACCATTATCATTTAAATTTTTATTGGGCCCATAACGCGATAAAAAAGTTACAAAAAATATCCGCAATACAATGAGGCCTTTTTGGGTTTTAATTTCAGCCCATTTGCTGAAATGATCGGTTATTTCAAAATATAGGGGTTTTTCTTATTCTCGATATAGGGTACGGGCCCCAAAAATCTAACGTCACTATCTCATTCGGATAATTGATATAATTGATTTAATCGACCAGCTGGTAACGCGTTTTTATAGTTATTAACTTGGACATATGGATGTAGAAATATTGATCAATGAATTTTTCATGTACGGGAAATAACAAACGTCCCGAATTTTATGATACGTTTTTAAAACTTCCCATGTGTCCAGCTATTGGCTTGTCATGAAATTTCTCATTATTTCATTCCCAAAGATTTTAAAAGTTTCAGCATTTCACCAATGACGTTGCGGTTTTGATAAAATAACAATCCTTCAATTTAAAAGGAAATCTGGGGCCAATTTCACATATCGTTGCATTAACCGAGTTATCTTCCGGGGTTTTTAAAATCTATAGATAACCCAATTTGGGGCATTTTTTTGTTCGTTATTAATTGTTCCCCGAAGTAAGACAAATCCCTGAAGGACAAAAATTTTTTTTCCCACTATACTTTTTTAATGCTTTTTTTGGTAAAAAATTAGCCACCATATTTAACTTCATTTCACCATTAACGGGAAATTCCCTTTTTCTACCTTATTATTTCAACCAGCAATTTTGAATTTTAACGCTTTCGATCAAAAACTAAACAATCTTTACCCATTATAAAATCAATACCAGAATACATGAGTATTCTAAATCTTTAAACCCCTGAAATGACCAATTTCCAATTTTCTGAGCGAAATTCACCCCCAAAACCCCATTTTTATTTGCACCCGTTGTTATTACCCGGGGTCGCGATTTTTTTAATTTTTTTTTAAAAAAAAATTTTTATATATTTTTTCCGATATAAATGATTTATCTGCCCGGGGTCCCAAGGGTTTTAAAATGTGTTATTTAAAAAAATAGGGAAAGTGGTTCTCGGGGGGATATAAAATATCGGGAAAATTAATTGTTTCTCTTGTCGATACTTTTGGGTTGATCTTTAACTTTTTCAATATTTAACGTCCCTTTTCATCCCATTCCTCGACTGAAATTTTCCTCAACCCCATTTTCGGGCCCCCCTTTTTAAAAAATTTTCATTTTGCTCATTTCGAAATGAGTAACCCCCGTTGTTAAATCTCTGATATATTTTTAAAACTATACCTCTAACCCTTTTCTTTTACGGTTTTTTCATAAAAAAATTTTTTCTACTGTTATTTTGGTCAGTCCTACTTCAGAATTCCTCCAGTTTCTCCCTTGGGGATCAAAAAGGGGGATTCTATGCGCATTTTGACCCCCTTTTCTATTTATATTCTGTGAACCCCTTTTAATTTGCAAGAATATTTTTCTTCGAATTTAGCCAAAACTTAAAAGTTGTACCGTGTTTTGTGGATTGCGCACTTCCACATAATCCTGGGGTTTGTGTTTTGAGTCGAAAAAAATATGATCCACCAAAAACGTTGGGACATTCCTAATTCTAAACTTTTTCTATTTTTAATAAATTATAAACGAAATCAGAGGGTTCCCCGATTTCTTCCCCCCCCTTTAAGGGAGAATTTTGCTTGTAATTTTTCTTATTTTTTACCGCGGGGAAAAACTTCGCTAATTCAGTTTTTAGCGCGCAAAACCGGTGTATTTTGATAACACCGACCCAAAAACGAACCAATCTTTAGCCCTTCCCTGAGATGACTTTTAAATAACAAGACAGATTTTGGGATTTTGTAACTGTATGTTTTCTCATTGTTTTTATAAACTGAATGTTCTCTGACCCTGAAAATAAATTTGGATCTTACCTCCACCTGCATTACCTAACCCAGTTATACGCGGTTTCCGACATAATCCCGATGACTATTGTTTCCGGGTCCGGGTTTGAGGTGTGGGGTTATCAAAATGATGGACATATTTGGCCAATACAACTTTTTTTAAAATAACATATTACTTAATTTAATTGACAACTTTCAAAAATAGAGTTAACACCCAATTTAAACCTTGTATTTAAGTCAGATCACCAACTGATCCTTTAATCTTTGTTATGATAAATAATGGATTCAATAACTACCATATCAAATATTACCTTTTTCAGATCCCTTCTTCACCTAAAGAGAGATATCTATAAATTCACTTTATATACGACGATTCCAACTTCTTTATATAGGACTTCTATTCCTTCCAAAACTATCGGACTGCTAACTCTGATCTGCAAGATTCCACACTAAGTTATCTTTAAACTGCCGCGCTATATCTTTATCATCAAAGCTTCTATCCTTTTAAAGTATATCTCATTTACATATTTGGATCCGTTTCTCTTCTTGGTATTGGGTTGGAAAGGTTTTGCCATTAATCGTGGCCGTCAAAGAACATAGGAGTTATGTTAGCAGAAGGACGCGAGAGACGTCACAAAGTAAAGAACTCTTAGCAAGAATAAATTTCAACTTTGCATTAACAACAACAAATAGTAAAAAAAATATTTGTTTTTAATGCCATGAAAACAATGATCAAAAAATTATAAGTACAAATATCTCTCTTCTGTTATAAGTTAATCTATATAAAGATTTATTTACAACATATTGACAAAGGCGTGTTTCTTTTATTCGATACGTCTATCATGGGAATATAGAATCTACAATTTTTATTTATAGTATCCACTCTCCGTCTCTCTTATTAAGATATTAATAACTTATAATCCCAAAGAAATTAGAAATTTTTGCGTTTTAGTGCTCACTATTCAGATAATAATGCCTCATGGATAATTTACTAAATGAAAAAAAAAAAATCATCAAATTGTGACATCTCTCGCGTTCTTCTTCTAACATAACTCCTACGTTCTTTGACGGCCACGATTAATGGCAAAACTTTTCCAACCCAATACCAAGAAGAGAAAAAAAGCAAAAATGCAAATAAGATATATTTTAAAAGGATAGAAGGTTTAGTGAGAGAAAATGGCAATCTTAGAGAAAGCTTAGTGTGGAACAGTTCGGAACAAGTGTTAGACGGCCTACTCACAAGGAAGAAGGAAACGCCCACCTTCGATAATAATATTCATAAGGAAGAGTAATAGTACCTGAGTACACCTATTTACAAGAAGCAGAATAGATGAGTCTTCAACCAAGGTAGGAGGGTTACTTTCTAAGTGATATTATAATATAGAAAGCTAGATTAGGCAGATAATTAACTATACTTAGGATAAGTGATCTAGTTGTGCGATCTGACTTAAATATTCAGTCTAATTTGTGGCTTATTCTCACTTAAAGAAAGTTGTTCATTAGATATAAGTAATTTAAGTTATTCTTAATAAAAGTTGTATTAAGAATTATAAAATGTCTCATCCTTTAGATAATCCCACACCTCTAGCTTACGCGGATCCAACACGTCATAGCTATCGCAGGATGGCTATGTCACAATGGCGCCCGAACAATCTTAATTCTGGGTTAGGTAATGCAGGAGGATTTAGTATATTACCTGAAATGTATTTTTCCGGGTCTGAGAATGTAGCGGAGTTCCTTGAGACAATAGATAATCAAATACAGTTACTTGAAATCCCAAGTAATCTGTCATGTGCTTACTTGAAAAGTCATCTCAGGGGAAGGGCTCAAGATTGGTACTCAATATTTGGATCGGTGCTAGTGCAAGATACAGCCACGGATTTCGCGCAGCTCAAGGCTGAATTAGCGAAAGCTTTTCCCGCAATCAAAAATTAGAAAGAATTGGAGACTAGGTTTTTCGCTTCACAGCAGGGAAGAAATCAGGAACCAACAGACTTTGTTTACGATTTATTAAAAATTCATAAGAATTTAGAGCTAGGGATGTCGCAGGCGGAATTGGTTGATCACATTTTTGTTAGACTCGAACCACAGATCCAGGACTACGTGGAAGTTCGCAATCCGCAGAACACCGTACAACTTTTGGAAATATTGGCTAAATTCGAAGAGAGGAATTCTTACAAATTAAAAAGGGGTTCACAGAATAGTGATAATGTAGAAAGACGAGGACAAAACGCGCATAGAATGCCTAATTTTGATGCTAATCGCAGAAACTCGAGAAATTCTGAGGTTGGGCGTAGACCAAATAATGGCAGAAATGATTTTTATGAGAATAGCCGTCAAAGTAATACAGGGTTCGAGAGAAATAGATTTCAGAATGTTGATCAGAGATTCAACGAAAGGGGATACCGATTTCGAAATGATCGAAATGATAATTTTAATAGAGGGGAAAGTAGATATAGGGGTTCGAGTGAAAATTTCAGTCGAGGCGATAGGATGCAAAGGGGACGATTGAATGTTGTAAAAGTTAAAGATCAACCTCAAAAGGAATCGGCAAGAGAAATACCAATTAAGCTTTCTCCGATATGTATATCACCCGTAGAGCTTCCCCACGTTCCTATTTTATTAAATAACACATTTTTGAAAGCGCTATGGGACACCGGAGCAGATAAATCATTTATATCGGAAGAAGTATATAGAAAATATTTTTTAATAAGCAAATTAAAAAATCGCGAGCCCAGGTAATAACAGCACAGGGTGCGAAATGCCCAAACAATGGGGATTGTAGAATTGAAGATTCGCCTCAGACAATTTGAAAGACATTGGTCATTTCATTTGTTGACGGATTTGGAATACCCATGTATTCTAGGTGTTGATTTTATAAGTGGATCAAGGATTATTTTAGATTTTGATCAGAAAACGTTGGCAATTCAAGATTCGTAGGTTGAAGATAATAAGGTAGATAAAGGGGAATTTGCGCGTTGAAGTGTCCCGAAAGGAAGTTAAATATTGTGTAATGTTTTATCGAAAAAACATGTGTAAAGTATAATAGAGAAAAAATTAATTGTGCAAATCGGAGATTTAGTACTCACTTCGCGGGGAAAAATTAATAACAGAACAAAAGCATGACCCAGAATTAGGTCATGACGTTTTCGCCCTTCGCTAACATAACCCTATGTTCTTGGGCGGCCACGATTAATGGCAAAACCTTTCCAACCCAATACCAAGAAGATAAACGAATGTAACATGTAAAAAGAGATATACTTTAAAAAAAGGGTAGAAGCTTTGATGATAAGATAGCGGGCAAGTTAGAGATAGCTTAGTGTGGAATCTTTCAGATCAAGAGTTAGCAGTCCGATAGCTTTGGAAGGAATAGAAGTCCAATATAAAGAAGTTGAATCGTCGTATATAAAGTGAATTTATAGATATCTCTATAGGTGAAGGAAGGAGATCTGCAAAAGGTAATATTTGGTATAGGTAGTTAGATGAATCGGTTTATTTATTATATAAGATAAAGGATCTAGTTGCGTGATCTGACTTAAATACAAGGTTTAATTAGGGTGTTAACCCCACTTTAAATAAAAGTTGTCAAATTAGAATTAAGTAATATGTTATTCTAATAAAAAATTGTATTAAGAACTACTATGTCTCATCCTTTGATAATCCCACACCTCTAGCTTACGCGGAACTGAACGACATAGTCATCACAGGATGGTTTTGTCACAGTCATATCTATAGATATTTAGAAACCCGGAAGATAACTTCCCGGGTTTAAAGCAGCGATATTTAGAATTGGTCCCAAGACTCGTCTAATTGAAGGCTTGTTATTTTATGCGAAACACGCAACGTCGTTAGGGGAAATGCGGGTATACATTCGGGAAAAACTTTAAGGAATGAAATAATGAGAGAATTTCACGACAAGCCAATTGCAGGACATTTGGGTAGAAACGTATCATAAAAAATTCGGACGTTTGTTATTTCCCCTATATGAGAAAATATCTTTAACGTTTTCTTTCAGTTAATGAGCTGATATCAAATATATTAATATTTTCTAATAACGGATGCATCTAAAACATTTTAAAAATGTTCATAATCAACAAATTAATTCATTCATAAATGAAATATATTACTTCATTGTGTGGTAAAAGCCCCATAAAATATAAAAAGTGTAAACAATATCACGAAATCAAAAATTATCCATTATTGAGAAGACAATTAGTTATTTCTATTCGTTATTTTCAAAAAGTTTACTAAAAGCTTATCAAATTTGTTATGACATAGCCATCCTGTGATGACTATGTCGTTCCGGATCCGCGTAAGTTTTTTATGCATTTATCAAAATGATGTATATGATAGCTGGTTTCTCAATACAACTTTTATTAAGAATAACTTATATTACTTACCCTAATTGACAACTTTCTTAAAAGTGAGAGTTAACACCCAATTAAACCTTTATATTCAAGTCAGATCACGCAATCCAGATCATTTATCTTAATTATAATAAATTAACAGATTCGTCTAACTCTCCTATACAAAATATTACCTTTTGTAGAGTCTCCTTCCTTCACCAATAGAGGAGAATACCTATAATCCTAATTTTTAACTACGAAGATCCAGACTTCTTTTATAATGAACGTTTCCTTCTTTTCAGAGATATAAGACATCTAACTCGTGATCAGAATGATTCCACACCTGTTATCTCTAAACTTTGCCGCTCATTATCATCAAAAGCTTCTATCCTTTTAAAGTATATCTCTATTTACATATTTGATCTGTTTATCTTCTTTGGTATTGGGTTTGAAAGGTTTTAAGCATAATCGTACGCTCAAAGAACATAGGAGCAGGTTAGCAGAAGGACGCTAGAGACGTCACAACCCTCCAAGAAGAAAAACGTGATTTACTTAAGGGTTCCCTTTACAATGCCCCAATAAGTTACGTGTCTAAATCTCTCTATTTCTGAATTTCTTCTGCTTTCTGAGTTTTATTTAAATTTTAATCTTAAATCCTCATTTTAACTTTTATAATTTCCAATATTTATCTTGACTTCAATTTTCTTTTCATTACTATCTTAGAATTAAATTTAATATTCAATTTAAATTTAAATTTAAACTCGTGACAATAAATTTTACTCCATTAATCAGGCCAACATTAATAATAATACTATTAATCTCTTACGCCCAATTCTCACTTTTAACATTTATACTTTTAAAGTAACTATACACTTAAATTTTCTAAAAAAATTTTTCTGGGTGCGCAGACCTTAAACTTTGCATCTTTTATCATCACTGCCTATGGAGCTGATTTTCCGCTCCATTTCTTGTTGAAGTTATTTATCATAATTTTCAGGGTCTGTCTCCCTGAAATGAAAACTTTCTGAGTCATATTGTTTCCAATCTATGCTTCTTACATAATACTTCACTCATCCCTACAATTTTTATTCATTATATATTATTTGTATATCACAATACCTCATCTCCATCCCCCACATCTGGTTCCAAAACTTCCCAATGAGCTGCGCAGCGCCGTTATTATTTGCCAGTTAGTGCCCTGACTACGCTGCGTTTCTGAACCAGATGCCTCATAATACGTAAACAATACACAACAACATATGTAGTATACAATATGTTATACAATTACAAAACATTTTTCAATAAACTATTATAACAATAAATAACCAAAGGAATTTCTTTTCAAAATCTCAATGAAGTCATACATCGAAGCAAAACAAATGTGCAATTACAATTGTTTTCTCCAGAAAAATTTCTTTAACAAGTCCAAAAGTTCCAAAATAAATAAACACTCATTGTAGTGTTTGACTTTTGCTTGGCTTATAACTTTTAAGCACCGCCTCGAGACTTCTTCTTTTGCAATACCTCTTCCGACCACTTGTTGGAAGATCAAAAAATGGAACAATACAACCTGATTTTATATGTGGTCTCCCACCATTACGTCCAACGATGAGGTGCTACCACTTTTCTTTCCTCGGTTGCACTGGAATTTCTTGTTTTGCTTGTTGTAGGCTTGTAATCTCCCTTTATGTCCCTTTCTGATTTCCCCTGTTGTTTCCTTGGCTGGTCGGGATTCTTGTTCTGTTCCCTCTCGGCGTGGGCCTCAGATTATACGTTGGTTCATCTGGAAAACTCTCGGTTGATTCTCTTCTTGTTCTTTTTTCTACTTCTAGAAATAGTACCGGATGAAATTTTGTCTTTTATTTATGTTATTGGGACCCTTTCTGCCACTTTCTTTAGGTCCACTTCTGCCCCTGACATTCCTGATCCTTAATACCCCTATTATACCTTGGTTCCTTTGCTTTACTTTCACCCCAAATGAACTAGGAAGCGATCTGGACCAGTGATTTGCGTTTATGGGTCCTATCTGTATTTTTATATTGATTTACTATTACCAATCCCTTTTTATTCTAACTTACGTTTCACCGCAGATTTTTCTTCCATATTGCACTATTTAATCCTTGATGTAATTTTTTCCGAAGTACGAGTTTCCTGACTTGATCTTTATACTATTTGGGGATACCTGTTCCTAATTCGACCTCGTCACATTTCCTTATGACGATATATTATTCTGGCTTGATCTATACAACCGTTAATCTTTTTCCTGATTTCCATATTACGATATTATTGTTATTTCTTACTAATACCTATAAGGTCCTTCTCTCTCAAATTTTTGTTTAAATTTAGCGCAGACTTTGTTGGTTGCTGAACTTAAAGGGTGTGTTTTAATAAGACCCAATCATTTACCTTATTTTATGTCTTTCTACGTCTATTATGTAATATCTTTCCCACCTTCCTGTTTAATTTTCGTACTTAGTCTAGCTTCCTTTAAAGCTTTTTCGATATTTGTATTTTGAATTTTGAACTCTCCGAGATCATAACTAGTTTTTGAAATGGTGTAATCAATTTTCGACCCAAAATAATTCAGCAGGTGATTTTCCCGTTGTTTCCCATTCACCGCCGTACGAATAGCGTAAGCAAAACTCACGTAAGAATTGATCCCGCATCGCAAGCTGATCATTAACATAATTTGCAATCATTTGCACTATATCTCGATTAACTCTTTTCAGTCCGATTTGCTTGTGGTCGATATGCAACAGTCTTCACATGCCTTATGCCTGCATCTTTCAATTTAAGTGCTCAGTACTTCGATATGTACTGGGGACCATTATCACTTACAATTTATTGGAGCCCATAACGCGATATAAAGTTATTTCAAAAAATATCCGCTATTATACGAGATGAGGCCTTTAAGAGGTATATAATTTCAGCCCATTTGCTGAAATGATCGGTTATTACCAAAATATAGCGCGATACGTCTTATTCTCGATATAGATACGGGTCAACAAATCTAACGTCACTATCTCATTCGGATAATTCGATATAATTGATTTAATCGACCAGCTGGTAACGCGTTTTTATAGTTATTAACTTGGCACATATGGCATGTAGAGCATATTATTGATCAATGAATTTTTCATGTACGGGAAATAACAAACGTCCCGGAATTTTATGATACGTTTTAAATCTTCCCATGTGTCCAGGCTATTGGCTTGTCATGAAATTCTCTCATTATTTCATTCCTCTTAAAGATTTTAAATGTGCTACACGCATTTCACCCAATGACGTTGCAAGTGTTTTGTATAAAATAACAATCCTTCACTAAACGGAAATCGTGGGACCAATTCTCACATATCGTTGCATTAACCGAGTTATCTTCCGGTTTTCAAATCTATAGATACACCTTTACCTCTGTGGGTCATTTTTCTGTTCTGTTATTAATTGTTCCCGCGAAGTAAGCAGAACACTAAATCCCTGATTATGGCACAATTAAATTTTTTCTCCCACTATACTTTCACATGCTTTTCGGTAAAACATTAGCCACCCTCATATTTAACTTCATTTCTGACTCATTAACGTAAATTCCCTTTATCTACCTTATTATCTTCAACCAGCTTAATTTTGAATTTTAACGCTTTCTGATCAAAATCTAATACAATCTTGACCCACTTATAAAATCAATACCTAGAATACATGAGTATTCTAAATCTTTCAACACATGAAATGACCAATTTCTTTCGAATTGTCTGATGCGAATATTCACCCTACAATCCCCATGTTTTAAGTATTTGCACCCTGTGCTGTTATTACTCCGCTCGCGATTTTTTAATTTTTATAAAAATATGTTTATATACTTCTTCCGATATAAATGATTTATCTGCTCCGGTGTCCCATAGCTTTCAAAATGTGTTATTTAATAAAATAGGAACGTAAAGGTTTCATTGCGGTGATATATACATATCGGAGAAAGCTTAATTGTTTCCTCTTGTCGATACTTTTGAGGTTGATCTTTAACTTTTACAATATTTAATCGTCCCCTTTGCATCCCATCTCCTCGACTGAAATTTTCCTCGAACCCCTACTTACGGTCCTTATTAAAAATTATCATTTCGCTCATTTCGAAATGAGTAACCCCCTCGTTGTTAAATCTCTGACTACTATTTTGAATCTATACCTCTCGAACCTCTATTACTTTGACGGTTATTCTCATAAAAATTATTTCTACTGTTATTTGGTTCCACGTCCTACTTCAGAATTCCTCCAGTTTCTACCATTGGGGCATCAGTACCAGGGGCATTCTATGCGCATTTTGACCCTCGTCTTTCTATATTATCATTCTGTGAACCCCCTTTTAATTTGCAAGAATATCTCTTCGAATTTATAGCCAAGACTTCAAAAGTTGTACCGTGTTTTGTGGATTGCGCTAACTTCCACATAATCCTGGGATTTGTGTTTCGAGTCGAAATCAAAAATATGATCCACCAAGTAACTCTGTTGGGACATTCCTAATTCTAAACTTTTCTATTTTTAATAAATTATAAAACGAAATCAGAGGGTTCCTCTGATTTCTTCCCCGCTGTGAAGCGTAGAATTTTGCTTGTAATTTTTCTTATTTTGGACCGCGGAAAAAGCTTCGCTAATTCAGTTTTGAGCTGCGCAAAACCGTGGCTGTATTTTGCACTCAACACCGATCCAAATATCGAGTACCCTCAATCTTGAGCCCTTCCCTGAGATGATTCCTTTTAAATACACATGACAGATTACTTGGGATTCAAGTAACTGTATGTTGTTCTCATTGTTCTATTAAACTGCAATGTTCTCCTGACCCTGAAAAATGTTATTTCAGGTAGTACGTTACCTCCACCTGCATTACCTAACCCAGAATTATACACGCCTGGTGTTACGCGACATAGCCATCCCCAGATGACTATAAAATGTTCCGGATCCGCGTGTTAGAGGTGTGTGGATTATCAAAAATGATGGTGGACATATTGAGCCATAATACAACTTTATTAAGAATAACTTATATTACTTCTAATCTCTAATTGACAACTCTTCTTTAAAGTAGAGTTAACACCACTAAACCTTGTATTTAAGTCAGATCACGCAACTAGATCCTTTAATCTTAGTTATGATAAATAACTGGATTCAACTAACTACCTATATATCAAATATTACCTTTGCAGACTTCCTTCCCTCTTCACCTAAAAGAGAGATATCTATAAATTCACTCTATATACGACGATTCCAACTTTTATATAGGACTTCTATTCCTTCCAAAATTGCTGGACGCAATTTTGCAGGCATAATTTACATACAATACAGGCTCATTGAGACTATATTAAGCATTATTAATAATCTCTATAATCCTAAAGAAATTAGAAATTTTAAGTGTTTTAGTGCTCACTATTCAGATAATAATGCCCTCATGATATTGATTAGGCTGACATTGACATCTCTCAAGTGTTCTTCTTTCTAACAACATACAACTCCTAATGTTCTTTTGACGCCACGATTAGCTTGCAAAACTTTTCCAACCCAATACCAAGAAGAGAAAAAAGCAAAATGCAAATAAGATATATTTTAAAAGGATAGAAGGTTTAGTGAGAGAAATGGCAATCTTAGAAAGTTTAGTGTGGAACAGAATTGAACAAGTGTTAGACGGCCTACCACAAGGAAGAAGGAAACGCCCACCTTCGATAATAATATTCATAAGGAAGAGTAATAGTACCTTGAAAGTACACCATTTACAAGAAGTAGAATAGATGAGTTCCTCAACTCATAGTAGGAGTGGGTTACTTTCTAAGTGATATTATAATATAGAAAGCTAGATTAGGCAGATAATTAACTATACCTTTAGGATAAGTGGATCTAGTTGTGCGATCTGACTTAAATATTCAGTCTAATTTGTAGGCTTATTCTCACTTAAAGAAAGTTGTTCATTAGAGGGGTAATTTAAGTTATTCTACCAAAAGTTGTATTAAGAATTACAAAATGTCTCATCCTTTAGATAATCCCACACCCTAGCTTACGCGGATCCAACATCATAGCTATCGCAGATGACTATGTCACAAATGGCGCCCGAACAATCTTACCTGGTTAGGTAAATGCAGGAGTGATTTAGTATATTACCTGAAATGTATTTTTCCGGTCTGAGAATGTAGCGGAGTTCCTTTGAGCATTGGCCAGATAATCAAATACTGTTACTTGAAATCCCAAGTAATCTGTCATGTGCTACTTGAAAAAGTCATCTCAAGGAAGGGCTCAAGATTGGTACTCAATATTTGATCGGTGCTAGTGCAAGATACAGCCACGATTTCGCGCAGCTCAAGGCTGAATTAGCGAAAGTTTTCCCCGCAATCAAAAATTAGAAAGAATTGGGAGACTAGGTTTTTCGCTTCACACAGCAGGAAGAAATCAGGAACCAACAGACCCTTTGTTTACGATTTATTAAAAATTCATAAGAATTTAGGTTAGGATGTCGTAGGCGGAATTGGTTGATCACATTTTGTTAGACCTCGAAACCACAGATCCAGGACTACGTGGAAGTTCGCAATCCGCAGAACACCGTACAACTTTTTGGAAATATTGCCAAATTCGAAGAGAATTCTTACAAAATTAAAAAGGGGTTCACAGAATAGTGATAATGTAGAAAGACGAGGACAAAACGCGCATAGAATGCCTTTCCACTCTTGATGCTAATCGCAGAAACCGAGAAATTCTGAGGTTATGTGTAGACCAAATAATGGCAGAAATGATTTTCAGCAGAATAGCCGTCAAAGTAATAATAGGGTTCGAGGAGAAATAGATTTCAGAATGTTGATCAGAGATTCAACGAAAGGGGGGATACTGATTTCGAAATGATCGAAATGATAATTTTAATAGAGGGGAGTAGGGATATAGGGGTTCGAGTGAAAATTTCAGTCGAGGCGATAGGATGCAAAAGGGGACGATTGAATGTTGTAAAAGCAAGATCAACCTCAAAAGGAATTTGGCAAGAGAAATACTACTAAGCTTCCGATATGTATATCGTTCGTAGAGCTTCCCCACGTTCCTATTTTTATTAAATAACATATTTTGAAAAGCGCCATGGGACACCGTGAGCAGATAAATCATTTATATCGGAAGAAGTATATAGAAAATATTTTTAATAAGCAAATTAAAAATCGCGAGCCCAGGTAATAACAGCAATAGGGTGCGAAATGCCCAAACAATGGGGATTGTAGAATTGAAGATTCGCCTCAGACAATTTGAAAGACATTGGTCATTTCATTTGTTGACGGATTTGGAATACCCATGTATTCGTGGTGTTGATTTTATAAGTGGATCAAGGAATTAAGTCAGATTTTGATCAGAAAACGTTGGCAATCTTCAAGATTCGTAGGTTGAAGATACAAGGTAGATAAAGCGGAATTTGCGCGTTGAAGTGTCATCAGAAAGGAAGTTAAATATTGTAGTTAATGTTTATCGAAAAATCATGTGTAAAGTATAATAGAGAAAAAGTTAATTGCGCAATAATCGGAGATTAGTACCTTCACTTCGCGGAACAATTAATAACAGAACAAAAAGCATGACCCAGAATTAGGTCATCATGTGATCGCCTCTCGCGTCCTTCTGCTAACATAACTCCCCAAGTGTTCTTTTGGACGGCCACGATTAATGGCAAGTAAAACCTTTCCAACCCAATACCAAGAAGATAAACGAATGCAACATGTAAAATGAGATATACTTTTAAAAGATAGAAGCTTTGATGATAAGATAGCGTGGCAAAGTTGGGGAGATAGCTTAGTGTGGGAATCTTTCAGATCAAGAGTTAGCAGTCCGATAGCTTTGGAAGGAATAAAGTCCAATATAAAGAAGTTGGAATCGTCGTATATAAAGTGAATCATAGATATCTCTCTATAGGTGAAGGAAGTTGAGATCTAAAAAAGGTAATATTTGGTATAGTAGTTAGATGAATCGGTTTATTTATTATACCAAGATAAAGGATCTAGCTGCGTGATTCGACTTAAATACAAGGTTTAATTAGGGTGTTAACTCACTTTAAATAAAGTTGTCAAAATTAGAATTAAGGCATTATGTTATTCTTAATAAAAGTTGTATTAAGAACTACCATGTTCATCCTTTGATAATCCCACACCCTAGCTTACAAGTGGAATCGTGAACCACGGTTAGTCATCACAGGATGGCTATGTCACAGTCATATCTATAGATATTTAAAACCCGGAAGCATAACTCGGTTAACGCAGCGATATGCAGTATCTGGGTCCCACGACTCGTCTAATTGAAGGCTTGTTATTTTATGCGAAACACGCAACGTCGTTAGGTGAAATGCGGGTATACATTCGAAAATCTTTAAGGGAATGAAATAATGAGAGAATTTCACGACAAGCCAATTGCAGGACATTTGGGTAGATTTAAGACGTATCATAAAAAATTCGGGACGTTTGTTATTTCCCGTATATGAGAAAATTCATTGATCAATATGTTCTACATGCCATGTGCTGTTAATAACTATAAAACGCGTTACCAGCTGGTCGAGATTAAATCCGATTATATCAAATTATCCAAATGAGATAGTGACGTTAGATTTGTTAGGCCCGTATCCTCTATCGAGAATAAATAAGACGTAATCGTCAAGCATATTTTTAGTAATAACCGATCATTTTCAGCAAATGGGCTGGAAATTACACCCAAAAGCGCCTCGTCCCCGTATAATAGCGGGATATTTTTTGATAACCTTTATATCGTTTTGAGCCCAATAAAATTAATAAGTGATAATGGTCCCCAATTTATATCCGAAATTTTTGAACATTTAAGTGAAAGATTAGGCATAAGGCATGTGAAGACTGCTGCATAGGCCACAAGCAGCAAATCGGACTGAACGAGTTCATCGAGATATAGTAAAATTACGGTAAAATTATGTTAATGATCAACACGATACTTGGGATCAATTTACGTGAGTTTTCTTACGCTATTCGTAATGGCGGTGAATGAAACAACGGAAAATCACCTCAGGAATTATTTTTGTCGAAAATTGATTACCCCATTTCAAAAATTAGTAATGATTTCAGATGGATCGGAATTCACAGTTAGAAACATCAAAAAAATCTTTGATGAAGCTAGACTAAGTACGAAAACTAAGCAGGAAAGGTGGGAAAGATATTATAATAGACGAAGACGAGATATACAAATTAAGGTAAATGATTGGGTCTTATTAGAGACACACCCTTTAAGTTCAGCAGCTAATAAAATTTGTTCCAAATTTTAAACAAAAAATTTGAAGGACCCATAGGAAAGTATTAGAAGTAAGAAAATGTAATACAATATTGTAATATGGAAGTCAGGAAAAAGATTAACTGTTAACGTTGATCAAATAAGAATATATCGTCATAGGAAATGTGACGAGGTCGAGTTAGGAACAGGTAGCCCAGATAGTATCAGATCACGTCAGGAAACGAGTACTTCGGAAAATGTACATCAAAGATTAAATGAGTCACACTATGGGAAAAAAGATCTATGGTGAAACGGTTAGAGGCAAAGGGATTAATTCCAATCAAAACAATATAAGAAAACACTGTAGGACCGATGCAGATCACTGGTCAGATCGCTTCCTGTCTTTGCTTTACAAAATGACAGGAAAAATAAAAGAGAAAAGTCACAAGGGAAATTCTTGTAAAAGGTCGTATGGATCGGGAAATCGCGGGCCCCGCCATGAGAAAGTGGCAAAAGAAAGGACACAATAATATTAACAAAAGACCATTGTCATCCAGTACTATTTATATAAGTGTGGAAAGAACAAGACGGAGACAACTGAAGTTCAAGATGGACTGACGTACAACCTGAGGGGCCACGCATGAGAAAGGATCAGGAGTCCCGACCGACCAAGGAAACAAGACAAGCAAAGAAAAGCTAAACAAGTGGTATTCACAAGCCCTGCCAACAGGCAACATAAAAGAATTCCAGTGCAGCCATGAATGAGAAGAGAAAGAACAGCGGTAGCAGGCACCTCGTCATTACAAGTGATGTGTGGGGACTAAGTATAAAAATCAGGTTATATTGTTTCATTTTTTTTTATGATCTTTCAAGAAGTGGTCGGAAGAATTATTGCAAAGAAGGAAGTCTCGGGCGGTGTTTAAAAGTTATAATCCAAGCAAAAGTTGACATTACAATGAGTGTATATTTATTTTTAACTTTGACTTGTAAAATTTTTTCTAATAATATTGGGAGAAAAATAATTGTAATTGCGCATTTGTTTGATGACTTCGTGAGATGCGACAATTCTGTGGGTTATTTGTTTTAATGGTTTATTGAAAAAAATGTTTGTAATTGTATAATATGTATGTATATATATATGTTAAGTTGTATTGTTCCGTATTATGCATCTGGTTCAGGGAAACGCGGCGTAAAGTCAGGGCACTAACAATACATAAACGAGTTGCGCGCGGCTCATTGGGAGTTTTGTGGAACCAGATGTGGGATGCAGAAAATGAAAGTTTATTGCATTTCACAAATGATATATAATTGTGAAACTTATTGGTATTATAAACATAAATTTGACAAAAGTAACTTAGAGAGTTTTATTTGTAAGTGACAGACCCTGGTGCGTGTTCAATAGCTGATATGTAGCCTCAACACGAGCAGTGGAGCCGAAATCCCAGCTCCCCTATGAAAATGGCTGTACGGATGCAGAGCTTCTGGTCTGCGCACCCAAGAAGATTTCTCCGAGTAGAAGGTCTAAGTGTATCAATATTTAAGTTACTTTTATATATGTAAAAATGAGAATAGACCATGATTAAAACAACAATTATTAATGTTGGCCTAGTTAATGGAACAAAATTCTGGTTGTGCATCTGTCACGAGTTTAAAATTAAAATTAAGTTGAATATTAAATTTAATTCTACGATGAATAATGAAAAATTAAAGTCAAGATAAATATTGGAAATTATAGAAGTTAAATGAGGATTCAGCGTTAAAATTCTAAATAAAAACTTAGAAAGCGAAGAGATTCAGAAATGTGGAATAGGACACGTAATTTATTAAGGGCATTGAGATCCCTTTAAATAAATCAATGTTTTTCTTGAGGGGGTTGTGACATTCTCGCGTTCTTCTTCTAACATAACTCCCTACGTTCTTTGACGGCCACGACACGGCAAAACTTTTCCAACCCAATAATACCAAGAAGAGAAACAAAGCAAAAATGCAAATAAGATATACTCTTAAAAGGATAGAAGGTTTAGTGAGAGAAAATGGTAAATCTTTAGAGAAAGCTTAGTGTGGAATTGAAGTTCGGAAACAAGTGTTAGACGGCCTTTAATCACAAGGAAATAGAAGGAAACGCCCACCCTCTCGATAATAATATTCCCATGTATGAAGAGTAATAGTACCTGAGTACAACCTATTTACAAGAAGCAGAATAGATGAGTCTTCACAACTAAGGTAGGAGGGTTACTTTCTAAGTGATGCTATAATATAGAAAGCTAGATTAGGCGTATAACAACTATACCAGATAAGTGATCTAGTTTAAAAGGATCTGACTTAAATATTCAGTCTAATTTGCGGCTTATTCCCTCACCTGTTGCTGTTCATTAGATATAGTAATTTAAGTTCTTAATAAAAAGTTGTATTAAGAATTATAAAATGTCTCATCCTTTAGATAATCCCACACCTCTAGCTTACGCGGATCCAACACGTCATAGCTATCATATGATGGCTATGTCACAAAATTTCTCTTATCTAAATTCACAAAAATAGCTTCTCATGGAAAGGCACATGTGTAAACTCATCAAAATATTTCACTGAATACATTTAAGGAAAGGTATAATAATATATTTTGGCTTTGCCAAAAAATTATTAAAAATTTCCTATCAAAAATCAGAATAGATCATTAACTTAAAACAACAATAAAAAATGCAATTGTATTCCCAAATATATATGTTATATATTTATACACATTTCATTAGGCAGTTCTAATTTTGCCTTTTATTTTTAAATATGCTCATCAACTTCAAATACTCGTTGTATCTGCTACAAGGCGAGAAACCAAGATTTTGCAAATGAAATATAAGTTTGAGAATCTCTAAGAAAATGAAAAGGGAAAGTTCTTCCACCTTAAAAGAATCCATTTCTTAGGTCCTGATTGGTTATCAAGCAATTACTATTCCTTTGAAATTATCACAGC
>BMAV01027297.1:0-35199 GCA_019973955.1 Trichonephila inaurata madagascariensis
TATTTTTTGTTCTAGTGAATGGAAAATAAAATACTTGGCGTTTTTATAAAGCTAATAAGATGACCTATAAAATAATATCATAAAAAAAATTTGTAAATTTTTTTTAAAAAAAATCATGATTTTAAGGTAGGTTGATACCTTAAAGTTCTTCCCTATTGATTTAGATTTCGGAGGATTGACATTCCATTCTGTTCGAACATTTCGCTGTACACGCGTGACTGATTTAAATTTGGTTAACTAACGTACACACTGCACCTTTTGCTGTGGCGACCACATCTTTATTATTGAAGTCAGTGTAAAATGTTTATCGTCTGCAATTGCCGAATAATGTGCGCACGTGTGGCCGATCCTACTAGATCCAAAAATTATCGGAGAGTTTGCAAATCCACAGATTAACAGCTTTTTACATTCTGATGGGTAGTTCCGTAATAATAAGCCATAACTTTTGGATATTTTAAGTCCGGATACCTGGTATATTGACGAGTAAAGGTATCGAAAAAAAAACAAAGATCATTAGGGTATTTCGAAGACATGTTGTTCCGTATTTTACTCAAAATAAGAGTAGTTGATCTACGATTCAAAATATTACGTAAAATATTATTGCCGTAAAAATCTTTTTTATATGAGTATTCAGAAATTATGTTCAAATTCCCCCTCTTTTCATTAGCCTATTATATCAAGATATACCTAGGGAGCTGAAGTCAAAAATTACATAAGAGTTATTTATTTCGAACAGAGTGCAGAATGTAATATTTTTAAATAAGAATAATAAATTTAAACCTAAATAAGCAAATGTAGTTTATAAACAAAATAAATGAAATTTGTAAATGTATTAATGATGATAAGATAATAACAAAACTAACAACAACAAAATAAAAACAATAAATTGATAGCTAAAATAAAGCAAATAAAGCCATAGAGAACTGAAAATTTTAGAAAAATAGATAAAAGAAACATAAATAATAAAGGTGGGAGAAGTCAAAAATTATAAAATTGAAAATATAAAATAAAACAATGCATCCTACAAAAGAAAATATACAAAACATTTGAAAGACTTTCCTTAAAATATACCCCAGAGAGACAAAACGAAGCCTTTGGAGTTTACTCAATTTTTAGAAAAAGGGATTAATTCACCGAACTTATCATAATATTTGTTTCAAAATTTTCGTTTTATGCTTGAACTATATATATATAAACTCTGTAGAAATATTAATAAGATTTCAATTCTAAAAAAATCAAAGATTAAATTTGTAAGCATTTCTTCGATTCTACGTTCCTCTCTTGAACAATCTTTTTGGGCTATAAAAATTTTCCCCTTCAAAATCTTTTGTTTTATATTAAGTACAATTAGATTGATAAAACATAGCATGAACTTTGAGTTAGTCGTTGTATTATATTTGTATAAGATTCCAAGGTCCCCTTTGCTAAGTATTTACATGAAAAAATACTTCTTTGAAATAAATAACAAGTAGTATAAAAAAGATTTTTTAAGTCAATTCCTATTTTGAATTTATGAATTGAAAGTATTTTATTAGCGATTGAAAATTTAAATAAGATATATATATATAAATAAATATATATATAGGGAGAGAGTGAACTAATAGTAGGAATTGAAAAAAGAGCATGATTTGTCTGCATTGTTGTAACAATGCAAACCCGGTTTGGCTAGTTTGGCTGAAAAACAGGTTTTCGACGCCAACTTTTCTCTTTGTTTTAACAGTTACATTGTTACAACAATAGAGACGAATCTAAGATGGCGTCAAAAACCGGTAAAAATGAAACCAACATGGCTGTATCTGTAATTCTTTGAATAATTAGTTTCAGTCAATTAATTATAATTAATTATAATTCAATTATCGTATTTTTAACCAAAACAATAGTGTAAAGAAAATTTCTGCTCAAATGAGCGCTTTAAAATGTGAGACAAAAACCTTTTCAAGTTTTGACACAAGTTGCCAGAAGGGTCGCTACGTCATCAAATATGATGCCAACGTGGCTGTACTTGTAATTCTTTGAATAATTAAATTTAATCAATTAATTTTTATTAATTATAAATAAAAATTATTGTATTGTCATCCAAAATAATCACGTATATAAAGTTTCAGCTCAATTGAGCGCTTTAAAATGTATCTTATTAACGATTGAAAATTCCACCAAAATAAATAAATAAATATAGAGAGAGTGTGAGCTAATAGCAGGAATTGAAAAATCAGGTAAAAGTCCGAAAATAATTACATTATTTTTCGAACCGTGAAAAATAGCTTGTTACATAAAGAATTATTATTTAATTAAAGTAACGCTCTCAAGTCCAAGAAATTATTAATAAAAATGTATTTTTTTAAGAATCGCGTCTTACTTCTGGAATGTGTCTTATCTTCCAGTACGTTTTATGGTCTGAAAAATACAGTTCATGGTATAAAGAGACTTCGTACCCCAAAAATGACCGACCAATCTTTTTTTATATATATTTTTATTTAATCTTATTCTTTACATTATTATCTTTCGATTGATATATCATTTGTGCAAGTCGGAAAATTAGAAGTTGAAGAAAACTTCATTTGAAAACAAATTAGACAATTCGGCCACACCCTCTTTTTAGAAAAAAATGCTAAGAAGAGCGTTATGATAAAAAAATCTATTTTATAAAGAGAAATAATAACTATAAAAAAAGAATGTGTAATATATAAAGCAGAATATTTTCGAGGCAATACAATAATGTAATTTTTCTTCTTTGTGAAATGTGTGCATGTAAAATTTTTTAATTAAAGCATTTTATATTAATAATTTCATAATTTCAGTTCTTATTCCTGATATGTTTTTCATACAAATGTAATTCTTCAATATTATGTGAAGAAAAAAACTAAACTTTCTGTCGTGAAAGGAAAAAAAAATTTTTAACATTTTTCTTGTATTTTATTGTGCAATTAATACCTTCTTAAAATGGATCATTTATAAAAATGTATGGGTTGAAAAAATACGAAAATGCAATTTTATTTTCAAGAAAAATATATAACTAATATTTTAAGGTTGTATTTTAAGTTTATTTAAGCTTATTATTTTTTTTCAGAATTATATACTTTAAAGAGGCTTTCCTCAGTTTTTGTTTTTCGAAACATTAGTACATTCAAAATGCTACTCCTTTAACAACTATTTACCTATCACTTACATTTTTTTGCTGTGTGTTGCATATAAAGGGATGTAACAAAATAAGGGAAACCATTTTGCTGTAAACTGAATGCTTTTTTAAAAAATTTTAAAAAGTAAGAGATATTGGCTTTTTCGTTGATTTTTAGCATATATCAACATTTTTTTTTTCCTCAAAACAGATTTGATTTTTGTAAAATGATCCCCCAAAGTTGTTTATAACATCCCATAAGAATATTACAAAAAATTTTCGGTTAAAAAATTAATAATTAAAAGGGAAAAAATTTTAAAATTTTCTAAATTTTCTTCAAAATTTTAATTTTTAAGATTGTGTGAATAATATGAGAAAAATTTCCTCTCGTATTATTTTCTGGAATAGAAACACTATATAAAACGTTAAAATATAATTTTTAAATACATAAGGAAAGAAAGTAGCGCAAAGGGTACCAAGTCCTCTTAATAGTTGAATTTCTTTGAGCATATTATAAATATTTTACACTAAAATAAATCTCAAGCAACAAAATAATAACATGTTCGTAAGAAGTAACAAAGCACAAATAATGTAGATATCTATTGTACTAAAAGTAAAAGATGGAACTGATACTTATTTCTAAAGAAAGTAGAAGTGTTTATCCGCATTTATGAAGCTCTTGATCCACAATTTTCACCGTTACTTAAATTCACTGAAGTACCTTTTTTCACTCAAGAATTAAATTAAACAAAGACTTAATATCATTTAATGACAATTTCAAGCTAAAATGAAATGTTAAGATGTAAATTGAGATCCAGTGTTTTTAAAAAAAAAGAGATAGAGAACAAAGATTACCATACATATTTCATTTTCAAGTAATATTCTAGAAAAATGGAAAACAAGTTTTTTTTTTCAATTTTTAGAACACTTTCCATTAAATAACAGAATTTCAGTTAAATTGATAAAAGCAATGTTAATTCTTTCGTATTAAATTTAAATACATTAACAATTCCTTAATCCTGTTAAGTTAAAAAGTCTTTGTCCTGATTTTTTTCCAAAAGGTGAAGAATTGTCATAGTAAATAGAATTATTTAATTTAAAAAATTAATATAAGCTTCAAAAGCTTCATAAAAACAAAAAAAAAATGTAAATATCAATTAATCATGACTAATTATTGAATTACTTCGTATATTTTGTTATTAAATTAATATTAAAAACTGTTATTCAATTATTATTTTCAAACATTTATATGTGATGACAATTTAATGAAGTTATCTTAATTTTCAATTTCCTCAAACGTTTCGTACTTGAACTATTTTTAAGAAATTGTGTGGAAGATATTGGTGAATGCTTAGTACTGGGTATTCTCATAACACGATTTATAATTAATTTCAGAGTTAAAAATACCAAGTTCAAACAAAGAAATTCCTTTCAATGTGTGAAACAACAATTATTTAAATGAAGATCACTTAAATTGAGCTAACTTAAGCGTTTATTTAAATTATTTTCTTTAGAAATGATTTTATCCTCTCTTTTTCCCCCCTTTCCGGGTTTTTAAATGATTAAAAATTTTTTCCCGAAAAAAATTAGCAAATTGTTTAATGGTTTCTCTGGTATTTGTTCCCTAAAATTTTTAATGGAAAATAATTAAGATCTACTACCTTTAACATCTCCAAACCCCAAACCTGTATCAAGTTTTAAAAAATAGGATGCCTATATTTTTTTTTAAACTCCCCACATTAGTTGATGAATGATTTAATTGAAATTTGTGAAAATACAGATACATTAAATGATGTTACAATTTTTAAAAATAAATTTAAAATTTCCCGGAAACCAGAAATAATTTTTGTTGGGGGAAAAATGAAAAACAAAAACCATACTTCGGCTTAGTACAGCAAGAAAAATTTAAATAAACCTTTTTTGAAAAGTTTAAAATTAAACTAATGCATTTTTTTTACAATCGATTGTTTTTAAAGTTTCACTCTTTAATATCAAATTCATTGTGAAAAACCTTTAGATTTAAAATGAACCAAATTAAAAAACCTGGTTTTAAAAAAAAAAGAAAATCGTTTCAAATCGAATGTTAAACTTTAATACTGGATAAATGTTTATAATACATGACATGACAAAATACTATAGGTTTTGTCAACCCGGGATACAAATACTGCTTTTAGGGAAAAAAAAAAACCCTTTTTCCCAAATTTTATAGGGTATAAAAAAAAATGTCAAAGCAAAGAAAAAAACCTTTTTTGTGTATTGGGGTTAAAAATACGTGTATTGCCTCATATGTAATAATAACACCCTGTCATGTCTGACGTAGAAAAATTCCTTCAAAGATGTCTACCCTCTCGGCAGAAACCACTAATGGCCAATCAATCACATTTATACGCCCTTTCCGTATCGTGTTCGTGGGTCTTAGGCCATACTCTTCAAAAAGAGAGGGAAAAAGGGGGTACAGAAAGACTAGGATGGAGAAACGTTGGAGCTTGAGGGGTCATTCTAAACTAGAATACTTATTGGGCATCATTGTGTTCGACAAAATCTTTTTTTAAAAGAATGAAAAAGACCCCGTATTTTTATGTCCTATTTCTAACATCCTTGAAAAAAGATACAAAAATAAAATAATAGGGACATATCAGATCATTCTTTCATGTAAGATAGAAGTATTGAAGATGTATCATAGTCCAAGTAAACAATTTGATTCTTTTCCTTTTTTTTGGAAATAAACAACCCCAAGGGGAATTTTTAAAAAAATACTTTTTAAAATAGAATCTATCTTTGATTTAGGAACATCTTAAAGGGTTCATATTAAAAGATCATTAGTAAGAAACTAATGAAGTTCAGGCGAAAAATAAATGTATCCTGTTAGAAAATCATACCCAAAAGCTAATTGTAAAACAAATTCGGGCGCTTGGATTTTCTATCACATTCTTTTATTTTTTTTTAAAATTTGTTTTAACGCCAAACGTGGGGCATGCCCCTTAAGGTGACAATCTAAAAGGGGGCAACATTTTAAAAAGTCGAAAACAAAACAAATTTTTAAAAATTTATAAAAGAAACAAACAAAAAATTCTACATAAAAAAAAATAAAATGCACATTTACACTGAATTTCCCGATAAAATGTACCATGCACTCAATGTATTTGAAAATTTTTTAACAATTTTAAAGATAAGAAAATTTTAAAATTACCAGTGGCCTCATGGGATTATCATATATAAAATTCTATACAAAAATTAACACTTATCTTGATAGTTTGTATACTTTAAAATTAATCCCTTAATTGTCGATTGAAAGTTTTGCGATTCGCTTCCCAATTCCCACCGTTTTCCACATAGGCATGCGTATATGATGTATTGGGGGCGGGAAGGAATAAAGAAGCAAATAATCTGAAATAAGTAAATCCTTCGAAAACATTGACCAGGTTCTTTTATTGTATTTCAAAGCGTTCGGAATAATTTTATAGATAGCACTGCACAGAAAAGATCGTACTTCGGAAAGACATATATATAGGTTTCCCAAAATTAACGTTTTGACGGGAGGCGTTTATATAGGGTGGTCCAAGAATTAAACAATATGGTAGTTCTAGCATCAAAGTATAAAATAAGTAAGACCCAACGGGGGGTTTAACTTTTATCAAAGTTGAGCGTAATATGAAACAGCGTTGAACAAGGTTATCTCATCATGTAAATAATGGGGTTAGGGGAAGATGGGCAGAAAAATGGTCAGGTACCATTAAATTTTTTAAAATATGCTTTTATAACAAAAAAAAAAGTTTATTTCTTACAAATACGGGAACAAAAAAACGAAATATCTAAAATAATAAATAAAATTCTAAGCCTCATTTTTCATTTAAAGATCATTCAGTCTCGTTTTCCAATTTTCTCCTTTTTTATGAAAAAAAAAGATTGGCTTAATATTTCGTTTTTTCGTCGTCAACCCATATAAAATCTTTTTTCCATTTCCTCTATTGTATTATTTCTATATAGAACGGGTAAATCAATTGCACAGAGCTTGTTAGGGTTTCCCGATAACAGTATTTTTTTTTATTTTTAAAGAATGGCCCTTTATTGTTGAAGTTGCAAAAATGCAGCACCAATTTGGATTGACGTTCACAATATTTAATCTTCAAACCCCTTTATTTGAGTTTCCAGTGAAATTTTTTTTCTTGTTGCTTTATTTTCATGTTTTTTATCAATGATAAAAAATAAAAAACATAATATTTGTCACGTATAGCAACGTTATATTATATAAATTTATGCTTACAAAACGCAGCAAATGTTTGTAAGATAACGTTCGTATAAAACCCCAGGAAAGAAGAAACACAAATAAACTATTTCGGGGTATCGGGAAGCATCAATTTCAAACCCACAATTCAAATAAAAAAGCGTTTAAAACCCGTGTTTCCAAATTTTTTTTGGGGGCGTCCCCAAGGGGGAACATTTGAAAATCGAAAAAAAGGACTATTTAAAAAAAATTTTTAATTTAGTGAAAAATATATATATATTCTGACATAATAAAAAATAAAGTACATATTTACATTGATATAATACAGTTATAAATATATCAGTACTGCGCAATGTGTTTTATAATTAATTTAGCAATACTAAGTTAAGAACAAGTTTCATAAATTCTAGTTAACCCATGGGCTTGTCATATATAAATTATATGCAAAAATTAACATTAATGTTGATAATTTCTACGTTTTTGATTAATCTCTTGATTGCCGATCAAAAGTTAAGGATGTTTTGGGGAGGGGGGAAAAAAAAGCAAATCCTCTGAAATAAATAAATGCTTCGCAAACACAAAACGTTTTTTGCATAACAAAGTCTTCGGAATAATTTTATGATGAAACACAAAAAAGATCGGAAAGCGAAAACGTGGGGGAATTAACCCCGGGTTTGTCGAGACGTTTATACCCGCCGGGGTACCCCAAAAAGTAAGTCGTATTGTAGTTTTAACGTCAAAATATAGTGTTGTCGAATTCACACAATACATTGTTATTGTATGAAAGGGAGGGGGGCGCGAAGAAAATTATGATTAAATTTTGGGTCGCCAATATCGAAAGTTTGAGAAACACTGCGTTAAACCAAAACAGCGCTAAACGAAACAGGGTTAAGCGGGGTCTTACTGTATTATTCAGTTCAGTACATTGTTATGATATGAGTAGGGAGGGGGCGCGATGAAAATTATGAATAAATATTGGGTCTCGAATATTGAAACTTTAAGAAGCACAGGTTTAAATGCTTGATGATAACAATAATGTCATAAAACAATGACTGCTTTAATAACATTTTTCTGAGTTTTCTTTTTTTGTTTATCGTTTTCTGCAAAAATGTTTTTATAAAAAACGACGTACCTTTATTTTGTTTCTTCGGATTAGTTACCAATAATTTAAGAAGTAATTCGTTACATACTTAGCAAAATTTAGTGCATTTAAATATGTATCAGCAGTACTTAATAACTACTCTGATGTTTATAAAAGCTTTAACATTGTGTTGCGTCAAAAACAAAATATTATAGTAAGCTTTATTTCTCCATTTTTTTATTTACCCTAAATTTTAGTAATTAGCAAATTTCGTTGTAATCAAATAAATTTGCTCAACATATATTGTAATGTTTTATTCCTTGTCAGGATATTACGTTTGTATGAATGTTCTTCCTATTTCAATGCTATAAAATTTGCCTTCCTGTACACTTTAATATAATCAGTTTCTTAAAAAGTATTTTCATTCTATACTCCATACGTTGGTTCGTGAAACAAATGCAAATTTTATTCAGAAAATAGAAACGATAGAACGTTAAAACAGGAAAGACTCCTCCGTAAGAATTTTCTTTTAACTTTTAAGTTAAAAAATTATACATGAATAATGCTGTTGTCAACAATAATAAGATTTCTAAAAAAAACAGTTGCATCTTCTAATAAATATATCAATGTAGTTCCTTACATGTATAATTGAATAAATTGTAATATAACAAGGAGTCGTATTTCTGCTGAAAGTCAGATGCAATTCATTCGTATTTCAACTCATAAAGGAGAATAAAGGGAACAACAAAACTAGAAATTAGATCAGTTATGGTGGATATAGACTGCAAAGACAAACAATATACTTCACAGATTCTTCAATAAAAGCTTTTTAAAAACATTGAAAGTTAAAAATTAAAAAAAATGTATATTCGCAAATCCTAAAATGACTTGAAAACTCTTTAATTTTTTACTGTACTTTAACTCCTTGCACATTATAAAATAAAATAACCCGACCAAAAGAAAATTAAGTATTATATTTCACTTCTTTATACACTATGTGTTATTAAAAATGCATCCCCAAGAAATAACACTTTTGAAATATTATGCAAATTTCAGGGTAAGCACATCTCGCCGTATTATTTAAATAATGTAAAATGTTCAGTTCCTCAGCACACGTTGAGTAAGATACAAAAGAAAATCTTCAGAAAGTGCACTATCACACCTATATATTTAAAGAAATCATTATGGATTTTTTTTTCTTGTCTCAGAGAACACGTTTTATAGCAGACCGACAACTTTACGAGAGGCATGGCAATTGGAATGAGAAGCGTGGTTGGTCTACAGGTCAAATCTCAACTGACAACTGTATAGAGGCTCAACTATGATTTTTTTTAAAAATTCACATTATTTTCACAGTTACAACCCATTGAAATAATTATAATTATCGGCGTTTTTTCCTTAACACTTCTCCCCTCTGTTGCAGTAAAACATGGATAAACCCACTTCTAAGTGATATATTTCAAAAATTCTAGTTGAGCCTCTGTACAGAGGTCTGAGCTAAATACAGGCAAAATATTATTATAATAGAAGCATTTTTCACAAAAGGAGAATATTTTGAAAATGGGTCATTCTATATTCATTTTTTGTCAAAATAGTGTACTTAAATAATTTTTTATTGTAATACTATTCTTAAGGCAATTTCATATAAGTTCTTTCATCTAAGTGACACTAAATATCATGAAAATTATCCATTTATACGCTTTTGCAAAATCACGGTTCCGAACGTAGTCGGATACCTTTAGTGCCGCTGGCGTGTATATGTCGCAGAAAAATGATGAAATTCGGAATTTCATGAAATCTCCAAGGGATATGATCACTTCACGGGAGATGTTAAAATAACGGCTCTTCAAGGTCATTCCCCTGATAAAAATAAGGGATTTGAACAAATCCTTGATCTGTTTTAATGAAATGAGGAAATAATATTGTCCAGAGTTTAAAAGTGTTTATTTAACAAATATGGTACACTGTATTAAACGTAAAAATAAGTAATGCAACAATAATCAATGAAATACAAATTATTTATTCGAAACTAATTAACTAATAATTAGAAAATTAGGCTGTTTTTTTTATGTGTAACATCTTTCCTCTCGTTTCTGACACACTAAATCAGAAGTTCCCAAACTCTTTTGTCTCATAGACCCCTTGCCATGTTTTTCAGTATGGGGTAGATCCCTGCTTAATTAATATTGAATTTTTGCTAATTTATCAACTTTAATGTCTTTTTGACAGCTAGTACTACAACTACTACTACATTAAAAGAACTAAATTTATAACTAATGAAGTATAGAGTTAAAAGTTTAAAAAGTACATGTTAATTAATTAAATTAAAAGTTAATTAATACATAAAATAACTGTTAAATAAAAAAACTAAACAACACACAATTGATTTTAATGAGAGGGACGAATCTGGTGCTACAATAACAAATTTTAACATTTAGTATCAATCTTGTCAGATTTAACCTTAAATCTGCTCTTTTTTTTTTGGAGATTGACAACTGTGCTGAAACTCCTTCTTACTAGGAAAATAATTAAAAACTTCCTCACGATATTCCATAATTCGGGACAAATAACAGGTTTGCCTTCTTAAAGCCAAAATTGCTGGCATTCGTTTCTAAACTTTAAAATCTTCATTGGTGCATATCACGATCAACTCCTGTTGTCATGTGACTTTTTTTCAATATGACCTTATAAATTCATTGCCTACTGTGGTATTACCATAGTTAAAGTATTCTCAAACCTGGTTTCAAAATCTGAATAAAAAGCAGTTAAATGTTTAACGTAGATTAAAACGTGCTGACAGATTGTTTGGGTTAATTTGAGAAAATTCCGGACCTCCAGTATTATATTTCTTTCGCTTAACTCTGAAAAGAAACGCTGAAATGGTTCCTGTTTTAAAAAAAATTTATTTTATTCACCTTGTAAGGGCAAATTAATCTCATTAAATTTAACAAATAAATCTGCTAAATAAGTAAAATTTGGTTTCCACTTGATTAAATTTTCTTTAAAATTAAAGTCCCTATCTAGTTTAATGAGAGCCAATATCACATAGACCCCCATTTACACCTCATTGACCCCAAACTATTTTTTTTTGCTGACGTGGACCCCTTACAGGTCGTCATAGACCCCTGGGGTCTATATAGACCACTTTGGGAATCACTGCACTAAATCATCAATCCCTATGTTAATCCTATGTTGTCATTTATTTAAAGATATGAGGTTGATATTTAGGGGATAGATAGTACTACCTCTTTGGTTAGGAAGAAAAGGTATCGACTTCCCCCCACTCCCAGTGTCTCCCTTCCTGGACCGCATTTTGCCAATGCAAATCCTGGCTAGTTCATTTCATTATTTCCTGAAACCGTTCAGGGATTTGATAAAAGCACTTACTTTCATCAGGGAAATAATCTTGGAGGGACGTTATTTTAACATCTCCTATCAATTGATTATCTCCCTTAGAAATTTGATCTAATTCCTCATTTTTCGTCATTTCCCTGAGACATATACACATCCTGCTAAGCTGGTGCGTTTAGTGCCCCGGACCTATATACTCGTCCTTCCAATGGACGACTTTTTGTTTTGTGCTGCTCTGTTTAAAACTAGTCCCATGACTTTGAAATACATTAAAATGACATTGACAGTGCTTATGAAGAATTTACTTATTTCGGAGAAGATTTGGGGAAGGAATTTGAATGGTATATACAAGCAAGGATGAAATTCATAGCTAAGCAGTTTTTCTTGTTTTTTCGTTTGAGTGTGCTCTTCATTTCAATTCTTCATTTGCTGTCATTTTTGCTTACTGTGTGTAATAGAAGCTTTTTAGTCTTTCGTACAAATGCACAGAATGTGATACTGGTTTTCATGTTCAGCCAGGTTTGAGGATACATCACAGAAGAGATAAATTATAATTTATTTTTATCACATTGTAACTTAAGGTATCCGACTGGGTTCGGAGACAATTTTCTAAAATATAATTTAAATAATCATTTAGTTGTTATTTTTTAATTAAGTATGTTGCAAAACTATGAAAATATGACAAGAAGAATTTTTGAAAGCTTATTCTTCAAAATATTGAGAAATTTCTACCAAAATATTACAAAAAATTGCTCTTTTGCAAATAACTCTAAAAAAATATATATCACAAAAATAAATAAAATGTTCGCAGGAATACAATTCTTTAACGTTTAACTATGCTTTATACTAAGAAAACTCAATTTCTACTGTAAAATTATGAAATACAGGTGTTCGAGATGAAAAAACCCAGAATTTTCTTAAAGAACTTTTTTTTATATAAAACTACACACACACATAAAAAAAACCTTAATTGAAAAATTACCCTTAGTTTTTAGCAGAAAGCATTCATTATAATACAAAGAACAAACTCAAAAAATTTCATAAGAATATTTCATTTACTTTAAGAAATATCACTCTTATACCGTTAACCATTATGTTCAAAAATAACATTCTTCACAAAATGCAAAATAAAGTTTATATTTGCAAAAAAACTTTTTAATGATTTAGGAAGGTTTTAAAACTCTCCAGATTTGTATGTTGTGCCTTTCTGAGAGAACCTCATACTTCAAACTTTTACAGTTTTGAAGGGCCTCTCTTTTTTACGAGGTAGTTTCTTATCTGGTTTAGAATGCCTCGTAGAATACACAATTCTCGTTTTGTCGAGGTACCAAAAATATCCTTTCATTTCAGAACGTAATTTCATTCCTAACTTTTAAAATAGAGGTAATAGACCAGCAAACCTAGAATTAAAAAGTATTATTGCGATATAATTCCTTAATCGGAGTGTTTGTTTCTCAACACAGTTGTCTTTCGGGATTATACACCACACGACATTATTGAGACTTTTACTGTAGTTCTGAGCTTTCCCGTGAAGACATTTTCTTAGGAGATTTTGATCACAAAGTTCCTTGTAAGTTTTTTTAATAGAATTAATGACAGAATCGGAAGATCCGTTGATATTTCTATCGACGTTTTTCCAACAAATACTGCTCTTTGGAAATCTCTTCTTTTTTTGCCTCATTGATCTTGTTTTTGCCATGACAACTTTAATTTAATTAAAAATAACTATAACTCTATATTAAAGTACGAATAAAAAAGTTATAAAGAGATCTAGTTTTGAACACAAATGATAAAAAGATAGCAACTCGTTTAAATCAAAACCAACATTGCAATCAGTTAACTGTAACCCCTATTTTAAAGCAAAATATATCCATTAAAACATTTATAAAGTGAAATAAAGTTTGCTAAACATAAAAAAATTCATTAAAATATTTTAAATGCATAAAAATCTCATTTTTTCGGTGAAAATCAACCTAAAACTCACACTTCCGGTTTCGATTTGGACTTACTACCTAAAACAAAAACAGCTATCCCTTTTTTTCTAACTCACTCAGAATTAAAAGTACGATATAGTTTTAGAAAGATTATTAAACAGGCTACAAAAATAAACTATAAAATAGATTTAGAATTTTATGAAAATGGTAATTTTAAATCAGTCGGATACCTTAAGAGATTTTTTTTTCATTTTGTTATTATATCCTTTTCTATTTTTTTCTTTTTTAAAGTAAAAATAAACAATTAGGGTGGGGGGAGAAAACACTCATTTTCTACTCCCCCAATAAACTACGTAACAAAGCGAACCTGTTGGGAAAACGGTGGCACTGGAGGGAGGAGTGAATTTCGTAATTTTTTCTCGACAGTTACGAGGTTAGAGGTGAGTGCTGGTATGATCAGCGTGGCACCAGCACGCGAGGACTGACTCTCCACTGAAAAGTGGAAACGAACCTTCAAGCCATTTCTGCCACGTTTTGAAACACAAGCAAGGTAATTTTATTGTTCTCATGTCAACCAAAGTCATTACCCGTTAATAAGTTAATAGAGGGTTACACTCATATCATCAGTTAAAAATAATGCACAATTGAACCTACAATACAGATTAATTCATTTGCAATGGTGCTACAGTAGACGCGATGAGTGTTATGGAGTGACACAATGTCTTATTCTCATACAGGTCATACTTTTTTTATACAATGATAGTCATCATGCACAAACATTGCTCTTATATGGTGACAAGTCCAATCTGGCTGTATCCGTGGGATGCCCCACAGCAAGAGAAGAGACACCATCATTTGGGGTGTTATCGCATAAGACAGCAGGACTTTTTTGGATCATTCAACGCACTATTACGGCTCAATTATATATAGATAATGTGTGTCGGTCGTTGACATTCCTCTTAATTCGACGGTGGGCCCAATACCCTTGGCCAGCAGAATAATGTTGACCACGCACTGTACGCATCAGCCAACGGGCTCTTTAAACAGTATAAATGCCTTCCTGGCCACAATTATCCCCTGATCTTTCCCCTGACATGTATCTACTCGATATATCCTGTTACAACCCCATTTAGAAGATGAACTGTGGCAAAGGGTTGGCAGGGAATTGCGAGTCCTCCCAAAAGATGCCCTCCACCCCCTCAATTTTTCTGTACCTGGACTTGTTTCTCTGGATATCACTTGTCACTATGGTCTTAAAGCGTACTAGGATGGCTTTGTCCTTACTCTGTATAACAAGTATAATCTCAAAATTAGCATCGTTTATTTATTTTTTTTATCGAGAAACAGGTAAGCATCCCACTACTGTTCTAGATATCTCCAGACATATCTTCGCTAGTCATTAAGACTCGAAGTAGTATATTCATCATAGAAAAAAACAATTCTAAGCCAGCTTGTGAGGCTCCAGGTTCAAATGCATCCGACTGCAATGCAAATGCTGTGTTCAACTTTGAGGGCAAATCGGTGCAATGGTACCTATAAACTGAGCCCCTGTTCTCGGAATTGCTTATCAATATCAATGCAGTCACTGATGTACCAAATACACACCAAATCATTAATATATATGCATCACAGGCTATGAGCACTGATCAATTGTTCACTCTATAATCACGATCTGTTAATGCTCTCAGTCGACTACTATCTGGACGATCCGCGTGACCATGCTTTTCAAATTCTTCCAAATTGGCGAATGTCAGCCTCACTCTCACCCAAATGACGAGGGATTCTGCGATTTGACTATATTACTTCCGTTATCTCTATTGCAATTCCTCCATCAAATAATCGCATATATTAATAGTTTTCATAAGTTCATGAGCAATTAGTACGTCCACGTTAATCTACGGAACCGTATTTAAATGGGAAAAATGATATAGCTTTGGTATGTCTTCTGTTTTATACGCCATCTGGATGCTTCGTTGCAATGCGCTAGAGCTCCATCTAGTCAATTAAAGACCACCTAAAATTAATAAATTGCATTTTCTACCATAATTTAAGTGCCTAATCAGTTTTATCCCATTTGGATAAATTCTTCTCAGAACATCCTTTTTTCTTTCTTGTTATAAAATGTATGTACAACTTAGCATAGTTTTTATGATATTTTGATTTAAATGTAATTTTAAACACAAGTATATGTGATGATAAAGAACCCTATCTTTTAAATTTATTACTCAAATTCTTAAATTCTTCTTGTATTCATTTGAAAAACACAGGTTATTATATCTACCTTGAATGCAGTGGTGCGCAAGGGGGGTCCTGGGGGTCCGGACCCCCCGCCCCCAAAGCCCTTGATTTGTTTCCGATTGGTTATAATTCTAAGTATATAATACGTAAAATCTAATTAAATATTTGTTGTTAATGATTAATTTTATTAACTAATACTAATTATTTATTCAATAATTAGTTTTTTACTGTGTTTTGTTCCTGAAAATCGACAAAATCAAAAATAGCATGATACAAGAATGGTGAACTTTCAACCCCGGATTCCCCCTCCCCTTGAAAAATTTCTGTGTGCGCTACTGCTTGAACGTAATCCATAATGGAATATCTTTTGCTTAAGGTATGTGACTATCCAAAATTCGCCGTTTTGGGGAAAAGTTTCAAAGTTTCTTTTATGTTTTTATTTTATAGCCCATACATTTAAGATTCCAAAAACACTCTATTTTTGTTTGTACGATATCTAGAAGCATAGTTATAGCATAATTAGTAAGCCGGAAATGGAGTTTACAAAACCGGAAGTAGATCCCTACACAAAATATTTTTAAGTTATTGAATTTAAATTTTCAAAGCATGTTTTATTTAGTTCTATCTGTGTTATGAATAAAAATTTAATCTCTGTGTTTATATTTATGTAGTTTATTGCTTTTTTATAAAAAAAAGTCATTAGTTTTTTAAAAAATCATGCTTTTGCATAAAATTTGGTATGTTTAAAAAACTTTCAAAAGTATTACAAATCTTTTAATTTCTAACACATATAAAGATGTTATACACGTACTGTATAAATATTATTTGAATACATTTATAAAAATTTTGTGTAACTGCAATTTTTCATCAAAATTTCACTAAAAACGACAATTGTTATAGTCTATAAAACTCTCCAGAAAACATCAAAAGGTTAAAAAAAAGTTCAAATTAGTTGAGCATGAATCTAAAAAGATCTTGACCTATAAATATGGTGAGTTTAAAAAATGTATAATTAGTAGAATATTTTTTATACTGTATTAAAATCTTTAAATGCATTTTCTGAGAAACTATGTTTCTCAATTTCTTGCTACACGGTAAAGTTCGCTACAAAATTTCTTTTTATGATATTGAATTTAAATTTTCCGAAAATGTTTTATTTAGTTTTATCTCCTGTCTAGACTATAATTTAATTTTTGTTTATATATTTATGCATTTTATTGCACTTTTTGTGAGAAAATAACAGTTTTTTTTTTGTTCTGAGTTCTTTCATAAAAAATGACATATTTCAAAAACTTTCAAAAGTATTACAAATCTGATAGCTCTAAACACAGATAATGATGTTATTTCTGTACTGTATAGATATTATTCAAACATAGTAATTAGAATTTTCAATACAAGCCTTACCGTAACTGCAATTTTTCAATAAAATTTCACTCAAAATTCCCAATATATCCAAAATTATTTTTAATTTTGCTGAAATTGTACTTGAATTCCTAGTTTTAAGCCCTATTTTAAATAAAAAAGTGTTTATTTAGTTGAAAATTTATATATTTAAAAAGAAAGTGCTCCGAAGGTAGTCACATATCTTAAATCAACGTAAATTAGAATTAAAAGTAGATATTTAATTTTAAAATGGCGACTTTTCCCTAGAATGTTTACACTATTTTCTCCCCGTTTACGTGAAAAAAATCTACAGGACTAAGTATAAATAAAATACTGGATTTTAGAAATATTCTAAAAATTCGTCATTTTATCTACGTTTTGTCATTGTCACAATTTTAAACGAAATACATTGGCCAGTCATCTATTCAAAAATTAAATAACATAAAATACAATACAACAAGGGTATTCCCGAAAACTAATAATAGTAGCTTGGAATAATACCTAAACACAATTATAAGTTATAAATTAGTTATTCATCTTCAATATAAAAGCTAATTTTTAAACTTTTTATAAAAATCTAAGTCTACAGAGTACACATAATTTTAAATCATACTGAATTTTTTATATTTATATATATTTTTCTGTGGCCCATATCATTGGAACGCTTACCTCAAAATTTCAGATTTGCTAACAAATAAGTTTTTAAGATACTTGAATTTCTTTCTTTTTTTTTTTTTTTTTTGCTTAGTTTTTGGTTCCGGTTTCATTTTAAGGCATTTTTTTCACTCTTAAATTCAATTAATTAAAGATATTTTTGAGCACAATCAACTCTTTCAGTGTGAAATAATTATTAATTTTAATTTCCATTCCTAAAATCATTTCTGCTTGATTATGTTTCAATTTTTTTATTTCTCATAATTACTTAATTGGGATTGACTTTAAGGCTAATTTTTGTTTTAAAAAATAAAATAACTTAGAAGCTTTTTCATGAATTTTTTCATGTTGAGAAAATGCCACGGCCAAAACTTTCTCAGGTTGCTATGAGAAACAATGTTTGAAAGAGATGCAATACTACTGAAAGTAATATACATAAAAACCAGCCCTTTACTGATATTGCAATACGACTTCAGAATGCAAGTATTTTGACTACAAGTATAGCAGATAAAACTGAATATTTCCATGACGTGAAAAACTACATTAAGGCAAACATATAGTAATACTATATTAAGGTATTTGAGCTCTTGTTGGGCGAATTTAAAACTTGCTAAACTTCCTCAATTTAAAACTAAAAAAAATTATATTTCATATAAAAACCTGGTGATTTTTGGCTTAAGATAGTATCATTAGTATATTTTACATAAATGAGTTGTGTTTCAAAACTTTTTAGAAAATTAGTTTTACTTTTACTGCATAGTAAACAAAATAAAAAATATATGCCTAAATTATTCACAAGTGCTTAGCAATTGAATCCGTTTTCATAAAGCTGATGGAAAAATTAAAACCGATCTAATACAAAATTTTTAAAACCATTCGGAGAAAAAAAAGAAATACTAAAAATTGAATGACTTTTGTGTTATTTATTCATGAAAATTTATCTGAACTAAATTACATCTTTTCCTGTAAATTTACCTTCATTTGAATTTTCGCAAATTTTTCTGTTGTTAAAAAGATGTATATTTAAAATCCTGTAAATTATTATTATTACAATAATCTCCTGCTCTACATTTTAATGAGGAATTAGGGAATGTTATAATCTAATTAAGCTATTTGTATTTTATCCTGTAACATATGTTACCCAGAACTAAAATATTGATTAAAGTTATAGGTATCACCCAAATAATATATATATATATATATATATAGCCTTTTAGAAAGAAATTCCCTATCAGGAATATAAACAAAAATTGATTCGCATATCTCCCCTCAGTATTATAATTTTACATCTTAATAATTTAAATACAGAAAGATGAACGACAACTAAGAAATTTGATAATCTAATTACCATTAAATTATAGCTTGCTTTCTTTTGAAATATACAAAAGTCCTTGGAAATCCGAATACATTTTTACGAAATTGAAATCGTCTGACTCTAATTCATTTTCTTGAATTCCATTTCAACCAATTACGGAATACGAGAAATATGTCATTAGGAATGATAGTAATAGAATATTAATTGCAATTGACGGAATTTCTTGTATTAGTACGGGTTTTTTTTCACTCGAAAAGAAAATCATTTTAATTTTATTTAAGAGAAATAAAACTGACGTCTGTTATTTTACTATAATGCCATTCAAAAACGAAATTGAAAACCTTCTCTTTTTTTTTTCGTTCAATTTCTGCAGATAAAATTCGTACCTTACTTCTATAATTAACATAAAATAAAATAAAATAAAATAAAGTTTTACTAGTTGAATTTTTATCTTATTGCAAATTGAACGCAGTTTTTGATGAGTTAAAAAAATTTTATTCCTGGAAAGGGAATTAATTTACAAATAAAAAACACTCATTCTATTTGGCAATTTCTTTAAGTAGTAATTTAATATACTACTCTAAAAAATGAAAGAGTAATAAGAGAGACAAATTTATTTATTCTTTGCTGATATATAACTCAATCTCCTCTAAGGTTTCAGGTTCTGTAAGGGGTCTGTGGTAGCCCAGTGGTCAAGGTATCGTATCATGGTAGGCATGTCATGAGTTCGAGCCCAGTACCCCTAAAGACCCGCCGTGTAGGGCAGCGATGCACGTTAAATCTGTCGAGAGATGAAACGTCCTCCCGTTGGTGTGGTAGTTAGGAGAGGGGGTGTCAGCTCAGGTGTCGTCCACGTCACTTGACCATGGTTCAAAATTACGTGGTCCGTCGCCAAAAAACTCTTGTGTTGCTGAACATTGCGACGTTAATATTCACTCACTTACTCAGGTTCTATAATAATCCAAGAGTCTTGTCAATACTGATCTAAAATTCTGAAGTTTTGATAGTTAAATTCCACACTCAGCAATGAATTGGATGATTGCACAAAATCAATTAAAAATAATACTTATTTGTGGAAAGTTTAATCAAAAAAAAAAAAGAATTACGTTAAATAAAATAATAAAAACAAATATTTGATTAAAAGAACTTTTAATTTCTATTTATTTTCATAAACTCCGAATACTTTCGCTACTATGTAGTGCTATAAATATTCGGATAAAGTATTGATTTCACTAAAGTGAAAACTTCATTTAGATGATATAAGAGGCAGAAATTCTGAATAATTATTTGTTTAAGGCATTCGACTACGTTCGGAACCGTGATTTTAAAAAAGCGCATATATGGATAATTTTCATGATATTTAGTGTCACTTAGATTAGAATACATGTATAAAATTGTTTTAAGGAACTATGACAAAATAAATTATTTAAATACACTATTTTGGCAAAACATTAACTTAGAATAACCTACTTTGAAAATGTTCTCCTTTTATAAAAAATGCATCTAAAATAATAATATTTTACTTATATAAAGTAAAGACTTCTCTAAGGAGTCTGAACTGTTTTTTTGAGAAATTCACATATTTTCAGAGTTACAACCCATTGAAATAATTATCGGCTCTTTTTTCTTAAAATTTCTCCCCTCTGTTGTCGTAAAACATGGATAAACCCACTTCTAAGTTATATGTTTCAAAAATTCTAGTTGAACCTCTGTAGAGAAGTCTGATCTATATACAGACAAAATATTATTATAATAAATAGAAGCATTTTTCACAAAAGGAGAATATTTTGAAAATGGGTCATTCTATGTTCATTTTTTGTCAAAATATTGTGCTTAAATAATTTTTTATTGTAATACTATTCTTAAAACAATTTTATATACATTTTCTAATCTAAGTGACCCTAAATATCATAAATATTACCCATTTATACGTTTTTGCAAAATCATGGTTCCGAACGTAGTTGGATACCTTAACACCAGGCTTTGAACCAATATGATGTACACTGGCTATGAACTTGTGATATGAACCATATAAATGTCATGAGGACAACATACGATCTGATATTTCAATCCCAAAACTTCCATGCTTACGTAAGAACTCTGATCCTCGACATATATAATGTTCATAATCTCTTCTGCATGACATGTCTTTAATGTCACGAACACTCAATACACAGGATTGACAGAAATAACACCAAACACACACACTAGTTCGCAAGTATAATAATTGAGCTACAACATCAACAATGCTGATCAAGTTCTTTGCTCAGGTGTGATACGAAATTCTTTTTTAATTAGTGTGTGTGTGTGTATCTTTTAAGATAAAAAAATTCGTTTGGTGTGTTTCGTAAAAGAAGCGATTAATCAGAATTTCAACAAAGTTACTTAATGTAGTATTTTAACTTGGAATCACAATGCATTTTTAACTGAAATACATTTTTTATATTTATACAATGCAGACTATTGGAATAACAATATCACGAAGGGGAGGGATATTATCCAAATTTAAAGTCACAGAAAAGAAAGAAATCTCTAGGACATGTAAATGATTAGCATTTAATCGCAATCGAAAGACATGTTATAAAAACAGCCTCTCAGAATCTATGTAAAATGAAAGTTACGCAGCAGATTTCTCAATTGCCAATCCCATTTGAATAATCGTTAATTGTAAGAACATCAAGTTGTACTTCGTAAAAAGTGGAGAAAGGGCTACTAGCAGTATCGTAATTCGATATCGTTAGAATCGTTGCTTATCGAGAGTATGGTTTATCGTTCCAAGATATTACTACTTGACGGAATCAAAACACTGACATGTGAATATGGACTCCATGGATCAGAAGGGTCATACTGAACGTCATACATGACATGTTGCCTGGTTGCTATTGCAAAAAACATATTTCTAACTTTTAATCAGGAAGTGGGCTTCTTTACATCTAGACAAGTATTAGTATGGATAATGGGACGACGTCTAGAGCAGCGCGGACTGTCTGGATTTCGACCATTATTGCGGCTTGTAAGGACGCCCCCCTCGGGTGCCCTTCTCCTTGATTATCAGCGTGAGCTAGAGGTGCAGGAATAAATGAAGAACTAGAAGCTACCATGATCTTAATATGACTTTATTAAGACCTTAAACTTAAACCTCTAACAGATTAGATAATAATATGATATGTGAGAGAATCTACTGTGGTTAAACACATAATATATATAATACCGAAATAACGTAACCCAGACCACTATCAATAACTAATTCGCCTAAGCTCGATTCCCATGCTATCACAGATCCGAATATTAAATAGTCACTCCTACCTTAATGTCGAATGAAGTAGAGATCCATCTGATCCTAGTTGAAGTTGCGGTTCACTGGAGTGCAATGGTATGCACCTTGACACCTAAGGGCTCTCTGTCACGGGTAACTTTTGTTGGCTGTCACTTAACCTTTCGAAAACTCTTCACACTTGAATCACGGACTACCATAACATTCCCCAAATTGCCACCCCGCTTACTCTAACTTCTGATATTTAAAAGCTTCCTAATTTGCATTTTTCCTTCACGCTTTACTTCTTGGTTTGGTTGGAAAAGAGTTGCCATTAATTCTGGCCCCGAAGAACCCAAAAGGACATGTTAATGAAAAGACGCGTGAGCCCGTCACAGACTTCCCTTGATTCTGCAGCATAGAGACGTGCACGAACAGGGTGTCTCACAATGACAAAACATGATACTGGAGTGACACCCCATTGTCTTTTCAAAAAAGTCCCGATTCAACATGCAACAACTTGATGGACATAGACATCCCGCATTTAAAGTCTGTCTTGTAGCTAGGTCGGCTTTGTAGCCACATTAATGATCTTGAGTTAGGAATTAGCTTGTTTACATCATGGCAAGTACCCGTATAAACAGTGCAACGATGTCTGGAACAATACGAACTGTGTGCGCGTTGGCCATAACGGCGACTTCCCTTAACACTACAGCATGGATACATGCGGCAACAATGGTGCACCTATAGACAAAACTAGATACAGAAGAAGAACCACGTCGTCTTTTCAAGCAAATCCATCATGATGAATATGTCTGAGGCACCTGGTGATTGTGCCCTATTTTCGAGGCTTCACAGACATCCTTTTTCACCAAGATAATTCGGTCGCGTGTTTTCCGTCGTATTCTGACATACCTCAACACACAAAAGATTTGATTGCTTTTAGAGGGGAAAGGGTGGAAGCACGTTCTCAAGATCTCTTATCAATTGAACGCACGTAGGTATGCATTGCTCAAAGATTGGGCCACTACCACTTTCTAGTCGCTACGATTGAAATAAAAGTAGCATAGACTTAGAGTAACATGGAGTGGCTTACTTGTATTTTTCATCCACTCCTCAATGCATAAACGTGTTAGAACCGTAATAGTTGTTAGGCACGGTATGTCGTTATTAATTTCGCATGCTGTAAATTTAGGGAGGGTTCCTCCATTTTATCTGCAAATTTGTGACGTCTCTCGCGTACTTCTTCTAACATGACTCCTAAGTTCTTTGACGGCCACGATTAATGGCAAAACCTTTCCAACCCAATACCAAGAAGATAAACGGATCAAATATGTAAATGAGATATACTTTAAAAGGATAGAAGCTTTGATGAGAAGGAGCGGCAAGTTTAGAGATAACTTAGTGTGGAATCATTCGGATCAAGAGTTAGATGTCCTATAGCTCTGGAATAAGGATACGTTCATATAAAATTAAATTATAGGTGTTACTCAATCACTGAAGGAAGGAGACTCTGCAAAAGGTAATATTTTGTATAGGAAGTTAGATGAATCAGTTAATTTATTATAATTAAGATAAATGATCTAGTTGCGCGATCTGACTTGAATATAAGGTTTAATTGGGTGTTAACTCTCACTTTAAGAAAGTTGTCAATTAGAATTAAGTAATATAAGTTATTCTTAATAAAAGTTGTATTAAGAATCCAATATGTCTCATCATTTTGATAATCCCACACCTCTAGCTTACGCGGATCCTAATAGACATAGTCATCACAGGATGGCTATGTCGCAAATTTAGTCCTGTTTTCTTCCTACTATGCCATATATGTAAGATTTTGTTATTTGCTTTCCTTTCTTGTCGCAATTTTACTGGCCAGTATAGCATATATAGCCATTAGTTTATAATTTGAAACTTTATTTATGAAAAATATACTTTTACTTCAATGAAAATTTATATTCAATAAATTTCACCACGAGTTATTTTACCGCTACAGATACGACGGTAATTGGATTATAAATCAAACGATATAACAATCCCAGAAAGCTATTCCTTTTACGCGTGACATACTTAATATAAAAATTCTCTATTTACAACTAATTATGCTAGCTAATTTAGGGTCAGTTGTGATTTTGCTTTTGTCTCGTCTTCATAACTAATTTATCGCTGCAATCTATCGTCTTCAACTATGCATTTGTTATGAAAAACATTATCTCTTTTAGTAATAGTTAAACTTGTATAATTAATCTCAAAAATACCACAATTAGAAAAAATAGATTAATTTTGATAATTACGCTGTTAGGCTCACATTTCTAAGAAAAATGACAAAAAAGTTAGCTAGACATTTTTTGGCAATTAAGTATAATCACTGAACGTAGTAATTTTATCTGCTGAAGACCGAAATATGAGAAATTAATTACTTAGACAAAAAAATCAAAAACACGTTAATTAATAATTTAATATTTATTGAGCAACTATTCCAGAATTTAAGAACTTTAAACAAACCCTTTTTAGTAGGCGGGAGCTAAACTGTTCGGGAGAATAAATAATTAATGTTATGAAATTGAACACTGCCTGTTTGATAAACAGTGTGCATAAACCTAAAAAGAGTCCCATTTTAACGAGACAGATTATAAGTTCTTATGTATTTATAACAATATTTCAGGATTTCATTATGTTCCATAACTACTTCTTACATGGAGTCTATGACTTTATTTAAAGTTTATTCAAAAAAAACTTAAATTAACATAATACTTTAGTCCTTTTATATGTGTTACAAATCTAACTAGAGGAGAGGACAGATAACAGGTGAGGGAAGAGGGAAAGATCACAGAAGACACTAAATGATATATCACGAAATAGATAAAGGGATAAATAAAAAGGGTGAATGAGAATTTTTAGAGACTGAAGATAAATTAGAAGAGCAATTAAGAGAGATATTAAATTGAGGGCAGTGTATAATATATATCGTTATTCAGTTATACCCTACAGTTTGAGAAACGCTGTCTTAAGCACTGTGCAGTCTGTCTAACCTTATCCAGGTAGTCCATTTTTACTCCTTGATAGTCCCAAAAACCAACACCGTGACCTTCCCTTCAGACTTCTATACCATAGGTTTCTTGCAAGAAAGTGAATTCTTATGCTTCCATTATTTTCTAATCTTTGAGACTCTGGATCATATTGTTACATCCAAGACGCATCTATTATCACCAGTTGTCGGTAAAATATCTTCGTTTGAATCTAAAAAGTTCAGCATTACTTATATAATCAATCCCACCATGTTTACATCTGAAAAAGAGTCAGAAATCGTGGAAAGCAGCATGCTGACAGCTTTGACATGAAGAATTCTTTGTTTTGTCAATAATTTTCCGTTCACTTTTATATTACAATTCCTGTGACATTAATGATATGATCATTAGAGCTCATCATTTCATAAATAGATGTACTGCCCTCCAGTACACACTGAAGCCTTTCATTGGAGCGATAGTGGGTCAGAAGGTAAATGCGGAGCTCATTGAATATTAACGTCACTCTGTTCAGCTACACGAGGGCTTTTGGAGACGGACCACCCCTCTCCTAACTACCACACCACACCACACCAACGGGAGGAGGTTTCAGCTCTCGACAGATTTAACGTGCATCGCTGCCCAACACGGTGGGTCTTAAGTGGTACTGGGCTCGAACTCGTGACAAGGAAAGCCACGGTCCGATACCTATACCACTCGGCTACCGCGGAAACAGGTAAATACGGAGCATTAACATAGTTAAAAAGAGTGGCCGTGAGGTACGTATCCGCTTAGGAAGTTAATATATATAAATATTTTGAAAATATCTACGCTTTTAATGATAAAACATTTTGTATATCCCACCCAAAAAATGTATCACATTGTTATCACGTAAATTTACTATGAAAATTCAAATTAGCCTCATGTATTTGATGAAAATTATAATGATATTAATCCGCGATCATTTACGCAGTCAGACTCAAGAGCCAATAAATCAAAGTCTGAAAAACTTTAAACATCAAATTTTATTAACATTAAAACAAACAGTTTAATTTAAAAAAAAAATAAACATATTAATCGAACATTCATTCATGCTAACATCTCAAGAAACAGTCATAATAATAATCTTTCAAACTCTCGAATAAGCAAATCACATGCATTTATATATTAAGGAAGGGAAGAAATGATGTCATAGAAGAGAGAGGAGAAATTTATGCACAGCTTTTTATGAAAATTAGATGCGGAACGTTCAAGGACGGTATGGTTAAGGCTGTCTTTTCGGCTAATGTTAAAGAATAGAAGCCAAATTTGGAATATTTTTTCAGATAAAAAAGTACTCACAAACATTAATACTATATTCTGGCTTCACTCCTGTAGAGAATCACTTATTTTATCATACTACTCGTTTTTACCCGAGTTGATACATTATTTCTTTTATAAAATGTGTTTCGCATTTTTTCTCCTATACCGTAATGCTAAATGAGCTATCCCATTACATGTTAAAAGGAAAAACGGCTAATTTATGAAATATTTTGAAATTTTAAAAACACTATATTATAAACAAATGCATGAGTTACAATGTCACAAATGTTTATAAAAATTGAGGCATTTTTTCTGTCCGAAAATGTGCTCCGCGTTAAGTTCACACTGTCTTACATATGGGAAAAACAGCCTTAAATATAACATCATGATCTACCTATACTTGTCCGAGAGGAAATTCCAAGTGAGATAGAAAATTAAGAAAATTAAGGTAAAAGCAGGTTGAAGTTTTATTTCCAATACTATTTGTAAACATAGGCTAGGTTAAGAAATATCGGTGACTAGCCCTTGCAAATTTGTAAGTAAAGGCGCAATTCATTCAGTCAAGCATATTTCAGTTATAGAAAATGACTGCATGTACTAACTTATTTACAGAGCATGTTCACAGGCATCACACGCAATCAAAGGCGTGCAAGTTGATGCGTGCACGACATCAAATCTGTTAAAGGCAGGATAGATCTAGGAATGTCTTATGGATGTGTGACTTCACAAATTAAATCGTAGTTTATTAAAACAATGTAAGCATTAGCTACTTTTATTTGCTTCACAACCGTTCTAACTTGATTCTTCGTAATTGTCAAAATTTTAGATTTTGTCTGATTAATATTCAAATAAAAGAACACTTAGCTTAAGGAACATAATAACACTAATTATATATATTTTCCTTTAACAATATCCCTCTGTTTCCTTAAGTTATCCGACTACGTTTGGAACCGTGATTTTAAAAAAGCACATAAATGGAGATTTTTCATGATATTTAGTGTCACTTAAATTAGAATACATGTATAAAATTGTTTTAAGGACATTATGACAAAAACCATTATTTAAGTACAATATTTTGGCAAAAAATCAACTTATAACAATCTTTTTTCCAAATGTTCTCTTTTTGTGAAAATTTCTTCTATTATAATATTTTGCCTGTATATAGCTCAGACCTCTCTACAGAGGCTCAACTAGAAGTTTCGAAATATATAACTTAGAAGTGGGTTTATCCATATTTTACGACAATAGAGGGGAGCAATTTTAAGAAAAAAACGCCACTAATTATTTCAATGGGTGGTAACTCTAAAAATAATGTGAAATTTTCAAAAATTCTAGTTGAGCCTCTGTAGAGAGGTCTGAGCTATATACAGGCAAAATATTATTATAATAGAAGCCTTTTTCTCGAAAGGAGACTATTTTGAAAAAAGGTTATTCTAAGTTAATTTTTTTGCCAAAATATTGTACTTAAAAAATGTTTTTTGTCATAATGTCCTTAAAACAATTTTATACATGTATTCTAATTTAAGTGACACTAAATATCATGAAAAATCTCTATTTATGTGCTTTTTTAAAATCACGGTTCCGAACGTAGTCGGGCACCTTAAATATTAATATTTTAACAATAACAACAGTGAATTCATAATAAAATAAATTGAATTAAATAACAATAGTTAATCCAATGTATTAACAATATGGATTGTGCTCTGTACGTTGTACAACGTCAACACTGGGTTGCGAAAGAAATGGATCACCTTGAAAGTCGTTATTTGTTTCATTACGTTATTAGAGTAGTCAATACGATTAGAAGCAATGCATGGCACAGTATTTAGTAAGCTTTGTTATGAAAAGGAAGATTACCATGGGCTCAATTCATGTGACATTATAGTCACATGATAGTAAAAGCCACGTGATTCTAGCTAATCAATTCAAAAACTCATGCAACGTCATAGTCACACGCGATAAAAACTATCTAGTGATCCTAGCTAATCAGTTCACGCGCTCTGGTGTTGCCAAGTTTTGCTCTTTGCAGAAACTTTCTCTTAAAAAGTACAATGTATACAAAATGCCTTTCATTTAAAAGTATAAACATAAACTATGATTTTTTATTTTTAAATTTAAAAAAATATTTTTGAAGAAATTTTTTTTTCCTAACTTTTATAAATTTTTACCCAAATATAAAATTTGAAATTTTATCTGAGTGTTATATATAGAACAACAAGTGCAATTAGTTTGATGTTTGTTTTGAATTCAATGGAAAACAAGTGTTTGTTTTTATCATGTGACGTCATGAATCGAGCCCATTGTTGCTGCAACGCAAAGGAAATTCGTTGGTTTTTCAAATGTAATGGCATCGGGTTCAATCAACTTAATTCAACACTGAAATTCATTAAATAAAAGGGTGGAAAAACTGCGCAAAAACTTAATTATATCCAAAAATGACTTTATTTATTTGACAAATCTGCTTAACATATATTATGAAGTCATTTTAAGATAATAAGATGATGAGTTAAATTTAATTAAAACAATAAACGTTATATATAGCTGCTTCTAGAAAAAAATTTATTTCCAAAGGTAATCTAGACAAAGGTAAATACAAACCACTTCATCACATTATCACCATGCAGCGGGACTAATGCTTGTTAAATTTGTAGAACTTCACATTCCTTATTCTGGTGTGGTGCAGAAATTTGAAGAGAAAGTTATCAGTGCGAATCTTTTTACTTGACAGAGGTTCCAAATTACGAAGTCACCCCCTCCCCCAGTGTTGTTTCAAAATGCGACATCAATAAACAATGAATCAATCAGAACAAATTGTACTATTATGCAAAAAAGTGTAGTATTTATGAGGATAATCAATATACCAACTTTATGCTGAATTATGGTAATTTACATTTTAACAACCAGTTATTTATAATTTTAAGACTGCAAGCGTATTCAATTGGATGACAAAAGCATTCGTTTAAATACCCTAAAGAAGTTGTAAAATGATTCAAAAATATATTTATGCAGACGATATATTGAAGTTTGTCAGACTTGTTAAAAATTATTATTGTAGAAAATACACGTAGTACGTGCAAACATTATAAAATGTGTGACCTCTAGTTGAGGCGATTTTTATATTTCTGTGAAAAAAATCTGTATTCTTCTGAGTAATGAAACTCTTTAAGTATTTCAAAGTTTTCAGGATTAAACCATTTTTAAACTTTGCAAAAAAAGGATAAAAAATTCTTGAGAGATATTTCGAGAACTTGAAAATATTATATACTTATTGTTTAAAAAGTAATCGAGAAATGACAATATTTTTAACTAAAATTAATGGTAAGGATTATTATGCAAGTCAACGACAGATCGAGGATGAAATAATTATACTATTCAAGTCCGGATATTCTTTGTTAGCCACTTCAATATATTTAAATTTTAATTAATTCTCTAACTGTTTTAATTAAATATTCTACTTTGCTTTCAAATAATACGCACTTAATCATATTAAAAACTTAGAAATAATTTACAAGATTTTTAATTGGGGCATAAAACTCTTCTATGTAATCCAAGTTAGTTGTATACGTATATCCTGATATTAATGGCACTTTTTAGTCATTTAATGGTAATGGAAAGTTCTGTTTCAGAAACAAAATTTTTAATTCTTAAATCAACATAATTATCAAAAAATTTTACATTTCCCCAATACCTTTCAAGGAAACTCGCGTACATTCCTTCTTCTTTCTCACTTACATGCATAATAAAAACACAATCTCGGCAATCTACTTTACATTTTAAATTGTTATCCTGAACTTGAGATATTAAAAGCTTTATTAGTAAATGTTCATTAAGCCAGTAACACTGATTCTGAATCTCTTACAACATTTATACTTACATTTACATTTGCATAGAATTAAGTATAGACGAAAAGATTTCAAGGTATGTGTACAGTTTCCTATTTTTCTTTTATAAATTACTGAGCTTTTTCTGTCGTAGTAAGCTTGGATCACACACTCTTATCTCTTTCAATTACACATATTAATCAATACGAGGTGTGACAATTAAATAACCATGGACTAGTCTTAAAAATTAGCTTTAATGAAAACAATGTACAAATACCTTTTAAGCCCTTCAACATACTCCCCTTCCCTATGAATGCATAGCTGCATACGAGTTTTCCACCATTCAAAACAGTGCTGCGGCTCATTAGGTGTTACGATATTCAGTAAGTCTGCCGTTTTTGCCTTTACCTCTTCTATAGACTGAAATTGTGTTCCTTCCAATTCATTTTTCTCAAAGAAAAAGGCAGAAGTCATATGGTGGGAGATCTGGTGAGTACGGTGGATGATCAAGCCCAGTAATAGTAAGGTTATTAATCGTCCTCCTTTAGGAAGGACAGTCCTTCCTTGAAAAGTGTCCTCCTTTTCAACATTTTAAAACTTATCTATTAATCTCTGTATTCAGAGAGGAACCAAACATGTTTCCAATATGTCGAAGAAGGGTCTGAAACAAATATCACAGAAGAAATAACAATTTTCAATGTTGTTTTTTTTACTGCATTGCAAGTGAATTGGGAAGATATAGAAAATGTGTTGAGTTTTTATCGAAATAAATGCATGGTATTAAAATCGATGGCAATTGCCTATTTGAAGAAATTAGAAGACTGAATATGTATATTTAAATTGATAAATAAGAACAAAGGGAAAATCACAACATGCTGAAATTGATTAAAGATGTGTGGAAATACTTAATCATTTCAAAAATGAACACATTCCGCATGAAAATTTAGTTGAATTAAATTTTCAGTATAGAATGTGTGCTGCCCTGTAACTAATGCAGCAGTTGAAAGAGTTTTTTTTTTCAATTGGTAATAATTTTTAGACAAGTGAGAAATCAAGATTGAATGTTGAGACTTTAGCTACTGTTATTACTTTGTAATTCAATATAAATAATATTTCTTGCTCCGAAATTTCCGATAAATTAGAAAATGATATATTGACAAAAAAAAATTATCAAATGGAAAAAAAACACACTTTTTAGTTAATAATTTGTGCATTTTTGTTTGAATTAACAAAACGTTACATATATTTACGTTTAATTTTTTCTCAATTTTTTTTCCTTCTTTTCAGTGTCAAAAAACTGGTCACCTTAGTAATGTGCTTGTCCGCTTGGTGCACAATGTGCCCCAAGACGTTATCTTCATGCAAAATCTATGAGTTGTTGCTCTACAGATCCTGCCTTTTCTTTCTCATTCTTTTTCTAAACTTCCCCAGGACCTGAATGTAGTGTTGCTGTTTTACGGCCTGTCTTAAGGTACCCATTCAATCATAATGATGCCATTAATATTAAACAAAACCGATGAGAATGACCGGTTCCTCATTTCACTGATCAACCAAAACGTTTAGCATCTTCAAGAACCTTCCAATCTATAAATTCGTTTTGCTTTTCAAAAATTCGACAATGTGATGTGTATTTATCTCAAACAATTTCTTTTATCGATTAAAAATATTAATTTTGAATTTTTTTTTTTAATTTTACGAAGAATTTGAAATGTATGCGCAGCTCGATTTTAAGTTTATCAGGATCACGGCACTTCGAAACTGCAACCTCTAGTCAAACAAGGATGGAAAACAAATTGAACTAGATAGAAGGATGGGGAATAACGTGCCACCAAAGCCGGAAGGACCAAGTTCAACTATATTCCATTTCCACTGATTCACTTCAAGTTTAACGGTTAGGGCATGCGCAGTCCGGAAATTTAATTGTCACACCTTGTATAGTTAAAAATAGCAAAGAAGAAGATGGAATGGGTAACGTATGGGCAGATGAAGAATCATGAAAGTAGAAAACTCATTAATTTTTGTGATAAATATGAATAATATACACTTTCTTTATTTTTGTTAGAGAAAAATATGTCAAAAAATGCTTTAATACGTGATATGCGACATTTCAGGCATACTTCAAATATTTTTTATCGTGAGATTTTTCTATAAAAATTTTAAAAAATCACACTTTACGAACTTTCTATGTTCTACCACAGTTGCAAGCTAGAAAGATTATAAAGTATGTAAAACTTCAAAAAAAAATGTAGCAAGATTATTATACCGAATAACCTTTTAAATATTCAGTTCAAAGTGTCAAACATCAAAAAATACAAAATAAAATAAAATAAGAAAGAAGATCCACAACTTAGCATTAAATATATATAAACTGGGTTTCCTATGCAATCTTTGCAAAGTTTATATATATATATATATATATATATATATATATATATATATTGAAAACCACTGGGAACAGAACGGGAAACATTGTAGACTGGATAAACTAGAATTGATAACAAAAATATCTCTCCTTTTCTTTTTAAAAAATGGAATTATATGAAGTCCTTTAAAAAGCGCAGATTACGGAGCGGCCATAAAAATATCCGAAAGGTTTTATTTTCTTAACATATTTTATTTCTTTTTACGCAGAAGTGGAAAAATGATACCTTGGTTAATTCGTTTTGTGTGGGAATCTTATTTGCCCTCCTACAAGGGGGACACGAGCATATCGAAAATAAAAGATTTAGAAAATTAATTTACTGGAACGAAGTAAACAAAATACTTTCTGACATATAAAAAGTACGCATTTACACTGATATAATTTATATATATCAGCTGGCAATATTACTTCATCGAAAATAAAAGTTTCCACTGTGATACGTTCATTAACTATCTGATCCTATAACTAAATAAAAAAAATATTTTCTTTGATTTGGTGTAATCCCACTATGAGAGATTTTGTCATTAAATTTTCTTTTTAAACCTAAAATACTACTCTTCCAAAAAAAAAAAAAAACTCAGACTCAGAGAAAAATTCTAGGAAGATAAAAAATTCATCACTGTTATTGTTATTGAAATTCTGTACATTAGCTGTTGAAAGAAAAGGAAGACTTATTTACTTTTCACCCAGGAAGCAGATTTGCTGATCATCATTTTACTTTCGACCTTATTGGTATGATTAGTTCTGTCCCTTCTTTTATATTTTCATTTAGGGAAATTGTAAAGAATGTATTTCTGTTGCGCTTTTTTTCATGTGAAAGAGTTATATAATATTTGGAAAAGCACAGAGAGCACTTTAAAGGGTTATTTGGCTAAGATTTATTTTTATGAGTATTCTGAAACATATAAAGCATGAAATACGCGTTTTACACAATTCTTTTTTTTAGAACTAACATCCTTATTTTTATATTGATTACACTTTTAACACAGGAGCGTTTGCGCGGGGCTCAAAGTCAAAGGACAGCAAAACTACAATGATTTGAACAAAATATGACAGTTTTGCTTTAAAATACCATTCCTGTAATTTTAGTGAAATGTGTCTGTGATTTGTGTCCTTTATTAAGGTTACGTACCTTTGAAACGTTTTAATTCAGTTTTAATGGATTTTTTCTCAAATTATAAAAGAAGAAATGAAAAGTCCTTGAAAGCAGGTAAGTATAATTTCTCTTAGTTAAATCATTCACTGGAATTGTGATTTTTATCGTGTACAATAAAAATAATTGTTAAAAAAAAAATTGGGGGTGACTCAATTTCCTCGCATGACTATTAAGGTTAGTATAGAGTGCTTTCCGGGTTAAGACATTTGGAAGTCTTCTCTATTAATGCCGAATGTGATGGATGCCTTTTTCGAATGACATTTATACTTTTAGAAATGGATGATTTAGGAAATAAATTTTTAATTAACTATCATTTTGCAATCTGTTCCAATTTAAAAATAAGAGAAAAGTAAAATTAACGATAATTACCCTATTATTTAAAAGTAGTTTGCTTAAAATAAATAATACTTAAAAGTAACAAATACAAAATTTAATACTTATTTTGTTAATTTGTACGTTTATAATTAAGATCGTATTGTAGCTTTAGCACCAAGGCGCATTATTAATGTATAAGGGGGGCGCGATAAAAATTATGATTTAAAATTGGGTCACCAATAGTGAAAGTTTGAGAAGCACATCATTATAATATTTACGTTATACGCAACTCACTATACTGCTTAATACAATATATGGATACTGATAGTTTATTTCTTAACACCATACTTAGAGGCAATAGGCTAATAAACGCTATTGAAGATGTTGCTAGTAATTACGAACCACGTTCAAGTAACGAGGACGACACTTAAGTATTCATTCCCCAATCTAATTTCCACCTCACGTCTACATGAGTACTTTAAGCATCGATAAATTTAATATCCCTCCACTTCCACTTAAAGGGTCTTTATGAGGATTAGGACTCCTGATTTGACAGCAACAAGGCTGATTACGAGATCACAGCCATGACTACTTGGTTACTGCGGCTTCATTATGAATAATACAGCTTCAAA
>BMAV01027297.1:54549-72996 GCA_019973955.1 Trichonephila inaurata madagascariensis
TTTTACACAAAATTCGTAACAATATACTTCTTGATCCATATGAAGTGTCACAAATTGGAGGGTAAAAAATACTTTAAGAAATATGTTTTTTATTAGCATTTAAATTTGACGTTAATGGTTTTTCGTCAAAATTACCTTGTGTTCTAAGTTAAAAAAAAGCTGTAAAAGTTAATTAAATGTAACTATCTTAAATGCAGTTTTTTTTACACTCTGAAGGGCTCATAATGTAATTACTACAATTTCATTGAATTTTATTTTACTGTTCTGGATATATCCTATTTTGCGTGCACAAATTATCGTGAAAATATCGTTCTTCAAAATACACTTTTAAGAAATATTCTTATAATTTAATAAAGTAAATACTACAATATATATATATATATATATATATATATATATCCTGTATAATTTATTAATAATTCTTCTTCCTCAATATTTATATTTCTTTTTTTTTAAATGGTTTTAACAACTCTAAAACCTAAAAACACCTTTTGAACCTAATCGAAAACTTAATTAGATGCTTAAAGAAAAGCAAAATTATCAAAACGAAGTCAGTTTTTTTTTTAATCAAGCATCGTTTTGCCAACAACATATCTTTTATTGATTATTTGTGATTCAATGTTTTCTCAGAAAATTCATTGCAAGACGCATGTTTATGTAATATTTTAGTTTAAAAAAATAAAAAGTACTACAGGAGTTTGGAATTTGTTTATAAGAAATAAAATAAAACTTTGTAAATTTTAGATAAAAATTAAGTCTAAAAACAATACATGAATGTATCAGATACTTAATTTTGCAAATTTTATTTAATATGTTAAGATGTAATGCTTTCTGCATTATGTTTGATATTTCCAATAATAATTTTTAAAATTAAATTGCTTAAAAGGCTTGCTAAAGGTTGTTAAAAAATGTATGGTAAAAATGAAAACAGGTCGTAATGAAAAAATGAATAAATAATAGTTAAGTAATTATTGTTTCGAAAAATACTAGAGCTCTAAAATCTTTATAATTCAAAGAGACAGTAAGATATCAAACAGCAATTATCATTTATCCTTAATTTCTAAGCAAATCATTTGATACTGATATGTGTTACATTTGTATTGATTAAAATCAAATCTTATTTTACAATAGCTGTTCTTTCACTTGTAATTTGAAAAGAAGAATCGGGCTAAATTACAAATCTATAGTTCGGGTTTGTCATGCAATAGTTTCATGATGTAATTACAAGGTAAAAGAGGCAGGCCTTCTGTCATGACTGATTATTTTTTGACCGTTTTTTTATAAATCACCAAACTAACTGACACAATTACGTTTAATGTGTCAAAGAAAATGCTAAATAAACAAAAATTAATCGGTTAAAAAATACATTTTTATGGCTAAATATATTTCCCAATTCAGCTTTCTTTAAAGCAAAAAAGAATAAAAAAATATACCGAATTGTAAATTGGGAGTTTTTGTTCAAATAAATTGAAAAGAAATACCTTTTCATTCGATTTAACATTATAATAATACGCAATTTTTTGTTTATTTGAAGTTTTAGTTTTTAAGTTCAATAAAGCTACATTTATTGGTGCATAGAAGATTAATGTTTTGTGCCTTGAATTATTAATATGTGTATTTAAAAACAATCTCCCGTGCACATAGCACAGAGAAGATAATTAATATTTAAATCAAAAGCTTTAAAAATATAAAAAATAAACATAATGCAAAAAACTGAAACGAAAAAGAGTAATTTAAATTCGCGAGCGTTACGATTCTTCCCTTTTTTAAACAGAAATAAAAAGGAAAGTAAAAATAAAAAAAATAAAATAAACAGACAAACACAAAATATTTGTTTCATTTAGAATTGCAGTTTGAATCAAGTTTTAAAATGTAAATTGAAAGGAATAAGTAGTTTATTCTCTGCAGCCTTATTGGCCTTAAAATTTTGCATCGATTTGAAATATTTTTAATCATTTCTCAAGTAATCCAGATAATTCAGTTAGATGAAACAGACCTCATTTTGAATTATTTTACTTAGAAATTAAATTTGTGGTTTCGCTGATAATAAAAGAAATACATTGTTTTAAAAGAAATTATTAAAATAACTTAACATCAATATTGCTTACCCAATTAAAACTTCCTCTACAGGTTTTAGAAAAGTTTGCTTAAGATATCCGATTACTTGCGACAGCTTTTTTTTTTGAAAAAATGGAGATATATGGGGATTTTTTTTTGTGATTTTTAGATCTATTTAGTATATTTTACGGAAAAAATCCTAAATTTGAGAACAGAAAAAAAAAATATTATTATTAAAAAGGGAAAAAACTGGTGAAAATGTACAAAAAATTATATAAACGGGGCCCGATCTGTACAAATATTTTATGAACAAATTCTCAATTTTCTAATATTGATGTGTTACTTTGTTATTCATATTTGAAATGACCTTCAAGATAAAAGATATTTTAAGTTTTACAAAAACTAGAGCACTTAATCTTAGTGATTATATGAAATTGCTCATAAGACCAATGATTATATTCACATAAAGGGCTGTATATTTTGAAATAAAACAGTGATTGATAAATCTAAAGGTTAAAACACTTCTACTGTTATACAGAACATACACAAAAAATTTCAGCAGATTACTTTCAAAACTTTTTGAGCAATCGCTGTCCCAGATTGAGCTTTTCGAAAAAAACACATTTCGAGTAAAACGCATTTTTAAGTTTGACATCTTGTGCAAAGTTATGGCATATGCTTTTACTTAAATACTTGTAGTTTTTGTTCTAGTGAATGAGAAAAATAAAAAAACTTGGTATTTTTATTAAGCTAATAAGATGGCCTATAAAATAAAATCATAAAAAAATTGTGTCAATTTTTGAAAAAAATCATGTTTTAGGGTAGTCGGATACCTTAATATATGTTTCCCCTTTTTTTTAAATGAAATATCAGACATAGATTAACAGTAAAAATATTCTTAAATTCATGAAAAGTAAAACAGCAATCAAAAGGAAAACTAACATATATAAGAAATAACTTAGTGTTTAAGAAGTGAACGAGATTTATGTAAGCCAACGTTATTAGGCGACGGACCTCGGGACTTTGAACCTCATTCAAGTGTTGAGGATGACACTGAGCTGGCACCCCCTCTGCAAACTACCACATCAGGCAAATAGGACTGTGAGAATGAACATATTTAACATGCGTCTTCCCCCTTTACGTGGTCGGTGTTCAGTGGCGTGAGTGAGTGAGTGAATATTAACATCGCACTGTTCAGCTACGCGAGGGCTTTTGGCGACGGACCACGTAATTTTGAACCATGGTCAAGGAACGTGGATGACACCTGAGCTGGAACCCCCTCTCCTAACTACTACACCACACCAAGGGTGCTCAGTGGCACCTCAATTCTAACTCATGACTTTCTTGCCACGAGTTTGGAACTGTAACCATTAGGGACCATTGGGACTGTAACCATGTTAATTACCACTGCCACTTGGTGTTAAACCTTTTATCTACCGCATTATGATTTACTTTAGTTTTTTTCCATGCAATATTTTTTTTTAAATCACAACATTGAAAACTTAGGGATATACATAAACAAAATGCTCTACTTTGGGAAATTTTTAATCCATTAGAGCTAATTAATTATAGATATTCAACTGTAAAATTAATTATATACACTGTTTATTTAAAATAAATAGTCGAATCGTTTTCTAAGGTTTTAATTAAAATACAAAAAATAAGACACTTAACTTTTGACATTAACTATTTTTTCAGAACAAAAATGACAATCTTCGCAATCTGAAAAAGCAGTATCTACTGTAAAACGGTTCGTCTTCCCCACTAAACTGCCCATCATAGAACCCGTACTTCCATATATCTTGGAAGAAAGGACTTAAAAGAATATTCCTGCTAAGTATCGTCTGAGTATTCGTAAAAATGGTTGTTCTATGTAATTTTAAAGTGAGTGGTACTTATAAATGCCGTCGGTAGATAAAGGGTTAAGGAAACAACCCCATTTTGGATAAAGCTAATGAATAGAGGGGGGAAAGGATTTCACAGTTCTAGAAATTATGAAGAGAATTCCAAGTTAAAAAAACGTAATAGTAATTTCTTAAAAATTATTTTTTTAAAAAAATTGTTACTTGAAGACGTATTTTTGAATTCCTACTATTAACTCACACTCTCTATATATTTATTTATTTATTTATTTGTTTACTTTTTTATCTTGGTAGAATTTCAATCGTTAATAAAATACATTTTAAAGCACTCAATTGAGCTGAAATTTTATATGCATGGTTATTTTAGATGACAATATAATATAATTTAATAAAATTAATAAAAATTAATTGATTAAGACTAATTATTTAAAGGATTACAAACACAGCCACGTTGGCGACTTAGCGACCCTTTAGGCGACTTGTGCCAAACTTGAAAAGGTTTTTTTCTCACGTTTTAAAGCATTCAGTTGAACTGAAATGTTACACACACGATTGTTTTGGATGACAATACAATACTTTAATGATAATTAATAAAAATTAATTACCACTTAATGTTGTGATTGTAACTATTTAATAAAAAGTAGGTAAAATAAAATTTTTCTTTCTTGATCTAAGTAGGAATTGACTTAAATTTTTTTTATTACTTGTTTGGTAGCGTTCATTGAAACAAAAATCACATAACTTGCAAAGCTGTGCTAAATGTTAATTTGTTCACAAAAAGTAAACGCGTTTCTGTGATCTTCGATAAACTCTGTAAATTTTGGAAAGAAAGACAAAGATGGGATTGAATGACAATAAATGAGTCGGAAAAAAGAAAAAGATGTGTAGGACATCTCGCATTTCGTTCTTCTTGCATTTCTATATGAAATAGAAGAAGGAATTTTCGTGAGATCCAAAATGCTGTGAAATAATACTTCCGAATAATTTATTTTCACTTGCGTATTCAGAAATCCTGTTCAAGTTCCCTCACAGTGGTGTACATACGTAGACTAAGGGGAAATTACATACGAATTGATAATTTAAGAAAGACTGCAGGAAATAACATTACAAAAAAAAAATAATAAATAAAAAATAATTTAAGTTAAATAAGCGAATGAAATTTATAAAATTAAAAAATAAACTTCATACAAATATTGAACTTAATATTAATATTATTGAAAGAAGTTAATTTATGAATAAATTAAAGCAAAAAAAGCCATAGAGAGCTTAAAACTTAAGTGTCCAGTGGTCGAGTCGTAGCGTATCGTGCTTCCCCGAAACAGATCCAGGGTTGAAACTCAGGACTGAGAAAGGTCGACTCAGGCTTTCATGTCCCTTCAGTGGTACCATCTTGCTTGACAGGATCCGAGTTCAGAAGAAAATATTTTGTGTGTCCCTTAGGAATTAAATTGTGAAAGTAAAAGTACATGTTAACCATATTTTTAATATATTATATTTTGAAATACCTTTTTTTTGCATTAAACATATTTTTTATTGGTAAAAGTATACAATTCGCTCATAAGTTTTTCTATAAACTTTAATTTGCTTAAACAATTGCAATGTAATAATTAAAAAAAGTGTTTTCAGTAGAAAAAATTAGAACAGTTAATCTTTAAATATCATTATCTATATAATAGGTGGTAGCGTATGGCACTTCCACGAAACAGTTCCGGGGCTCAAATCCCAGGCTGGGCAAGGTCGACTTAGCCTTACATCTTCCTTCAGTGGGTCGATAAATGAGTACCAAGCTCGCTTGGAAGTAGAACACTGGGGATTTCATGTCAAACTGGCCATCTTATGACGGGCTCATCGCGTTTTCTACTAAAATCTCCTCTTCGGTTCTTTGGGACCGAAAAAGGCAAATTCTTTCCAACCAAATCCAGAAGCGAAACATGAACATGCAAATTAGAAACCTTTTAAATAGCAGAAGTTTAACGTAAGCGGATGACCTATTGGAAAGTTAAGCGGCGGTTTAAGCGCGTGAACTGAAGGAAGAGAAGAAAGCTGTCGTTGAGTGTGAAGCTATCCGTGACAGAACGATGTCAAGGTGGATCCAATACCACGCGAGTTAATCTGAAGATATTGAGGATCCGAGAGGATTGCGATTAAACAAGAGATTAAGGTAGGATAATTCTAGTATCCATTAGTAACTGTGATATAAAGAGAGATTAGGAATAGAAGGGAAAGTTAAATATAGTAGTTAAGATTGCGCTTATTTGGTAAAACGTATTGTATGCTTTCTCACCACAGATCCGCTAAGTTATAATATAAATATTATCATTGTTAGTGATTAAGTTAAGATCTTAATAAAGACATTTTAAGATCATGACAACGCCTGGTTCTTCATTCAATCCCACACCTCTAGATCACGAAGTTAACTTAGGAGTGAGGTATCACCTATGGGTAAATACATCACAATCTGACCGGAACATCTGCTCATACTTCTCAGTGCCAGGGGTCACGAAAACTGAGATGGATGTTGCAGCCTTGGTCCACCATGGGCTGTTGTGCCACTGAGTCTAGTTTTTATTTTAAATTGATGAATAAAGTAAAAAAAGGCATAGAGAGCTTATATAAAACTTAAGAAAAATAAAAAAAATAATGGTAAACAATATGGTAAGAGGTTAACAAATTTTCAGAAAATGAAATGAAAAAATACATTCTAAAGGAATTATATAGACCATTTGAAAGCAAAGACTCACTGTAAATGTTCTTCAGACAAAACGCCTTTAGAATTAACTCACTTTAAAAAAAGTGGCGTCAATTTATTAAAATCTTCGTGATCTTCATTTAAAAGTTTTCGTGTAGAGCTTTAACTGAACTCCGTTGAAATAACAATAATATTTCAATAGTAAAAAAAAAAATGAAAAATAAGCAATTTTTTTCCCCATTCTACGTCCTTTTTTTTTAAAACAATCTTTGGTTTTTAAAAAATTGTTTCATTCCAAAATCGGTGTTTCGGTGTGTAAGTGTAATAAGATTACTAGAACAAAGTATGCAATTTGAACTTGTCATAGCCTTATGTTTCTAAGAGTGTAAGGATCGAATGCGTTAAGTCTTTACATGAAAAAAAAAACACTTTCTAACAAATAAAAACCTCAGGTAAAACTCCGAAAATAATTACGGTATTTTTCGGACCGTAAGAAGTAGCTTGTTGCCTAAAAAATTAGTATTTAATTAAAGTGATGTTTATGTCCCAGAAACAATTAACAAAAAAAATCTTTTTTGGAATTGTTTCATAATTCTGGAATGTTTCTTATCTTCCAGGGCGTTTTGCGGTCTAAAAAATACAATACATGTTATTTAACAGTTGAATTTCTTCGTGCATAATATAAATATTTAACATTAAAAGAAATCTTAAGTAAAAAATAACATGTTTGTAAGAAGTAACAAAACTCAAACATTGTAGATATCTGAAGTACTAAAAAAAAAGATGAAAATGATACTTATTTTCAAAGAAACTCTAAAAGTGTTTAACGGCAACTTGCCAAATTCTTGGTTCACAATTTTCACCATTACTAAAAATCACTGAAGTGCCTTTTTTTTCCTCTCTTGAAATAAATTGAACGCAGACAGAACATTATTTGAAGTAATTTTCGAAACTGAAATAAAATGTTAATATGTAAATTGTGCTCCAGCGAATTTGAAAAAGAAGGCGATGGAGAACATAAATTTCCATACATATTAAATTTTCTTCATCAACATTCTAGAAAAATGGATGACGATTTTTTTCAATTTTTTGAAAACCTTCCATTAAGTAACAGAATTTCAATTAAACTGATAAAATCAATGTTAATTCATGTGTATTAAATTTGAATACATTAACAATTATTTAATCCTGAGAATTCTCATTCTTTTTCAAATGAAATTACTTGATTTAAAAAATTAATATCGGCACATGATAGGTCTTAGAAGTTTCATAAAAGTAAAAAAATACACAGAATTCAAGAAGTTAATATAAGTATCAATTAACCCTTTTTAGCTATGGAATTCCTTCATATATTTTGTTAGTCAATCAATATTAAAAACAGTTATGCAACCATCATATTCAAGCCTTTATCGTTAATGATAATTTAATTAAGTTATCTTAATTTTTTCGAATGCTTCGTATTTGAGTTCTTTTTCTCAGAAATTCAAAATTTTAATGATTTAAGATTTTGGTGAAAGCTTAACACCATCTACTTTCATAGTAATATTTTATATTCCTTTCAAAATTAAAAATTCCAAGTTCAAACAAAAGAATTCCTTTCAATGAGCGAAACAACAATTTTTTAATGAACACTTAAATTGAGCTAACTTAAACCTTTGTTTAATTATTTTCCTAAGGTACGGTTTTATCCTTTTATTTTGTCATTAAGATGTTTTCGCGACTTTCTTCGTAAAGTTTAACAAACTGTTTGATGGATTCTTTTGTATTTGTGTGTTTCCTAAATTAAATGGAAAAAACTCATAAATAATATTTTTAACATTTATCAAGTCCAAACCTGTATCATTAGAAAATATTTTGTGATGTTTTTACGTATTTCATATGTTGTCCCATAAGTTAATGCACGATTTCGAGAAATTCTATAAACATAATAAGAGATAAAGTAAAGGATGTTAAAATTTCAAATATGGTATAAAGACATTATGTGTGAATCACTAAAATCAAAATTAACCTTTGAAAGAAATGCGAAAAAATAACCAGACGAATTTGGATTAGTACAACGAAAAAACTTAATGAATTTATTTTTGAATAGCTTCCAAATCGAACGTCATATGCCTATTTTACTACCAATAGTTTTAAAAGCCTACTTCTTTACTATCAAAAGTTATTGAGGTAAGCAATGGTACATGTCCTGATAACTCCAACATTGAAGCAATCTTAAATTTATTAAAGGAGAGCTGTTCAAAAAAACGTATATTAAACTGTAATACTGTATAAATGTCTATAATACATGTTGTGACATATATCTTTGTTTCATTAATCGGTGGCTACACATATTGCACAGAAAGAAAAAAAAACTTGTCAAATTCTATCGAATGGAAAAAAATACGTCAAAGCAAAAAAACAAAAAAAAAAAACTTAGAATGTGTGTTGGGGTTAAAAATACGTGTCTTACCTCGTATGTAATAATAACATGCTGTCATGTCTGACGTAGAAAAAATCCTTCAGAGATGTCTCATACCTTGGCAGAAACTACTAATGGCCAATCAATCACATTTATACGTCCTTCCTGCATCATGTTCGGGGGTCATAGTCCTTACTTTCCTAAGGGAGAGGAAAAAGGGGGTACACAAAGACGAAAACGGAAAGATATCCGAGCTTAAGAGAAAATTTCCTACTAGTTGTAGTGCATTATATTGTGTTCGACAAAATCCTATTTTGAAAGACTGAAAAAAAAATGAGTTATTTTTACCCTCCTGTTTCTCATATGATCCTGATAGTGAACAAAAACTTGAAAAAATACAAAATAAGATAATTTGGTCTTATCAGAGCATTCTGTCATGCAAGATAGAAATATTGAAGATATATCTGAGTCTAAGAAAAATTTGAATTCTTTTTTTTTTATAGTTGTAACGAATTAAATCAACCTTAGGAAATGTTTGATAAAATAGTCTAAAAATAAGATCTACCTTGATTTATGAACTTTTTAAAGGTTTCGTGTACCCCAACATCATTAGTAAGAATCTATTGAAGTTCTTGTGAAAAAATTAATGTATCCTGTTTCTGAAATGATGCTGAAAGCTGATTGTATGAAAAAATCTGGTCTAATGCTTATTTTATATATTTTTCTTCCTGAATTCTCATTGCAATTCTTTCTTTAAATATATATTTCAATGCTGAATGATAACAATAATATCACATTATAATAAACGTTTTAATAATATTTTTTTTTTCTGTTTTTTTTTTTTTTTTTTTCTTTTTTTATAAATCATTTTTTGCAAAAATATTTTTATAGAAAAGGACTTATTTTCTTTTTGTTTCTTTGACTCAGTTATTAAGAATTTATGAAGTAATTCGTTACATAATAAAATTTTATCGTTTAAATATTTATGAGCTATACTAATTAACTTCTCAGAGGTTAATAAAGGTTAAGGTATCCGACTACGTTCGGAACCATGATTTTTCAAATGCGCATAAATGGATAACTTTCATGATATTTAGTGTCACTTAGATTAGAATACATGTACACAATTTTTTTAAGGGCATTTTGATAAAAACAATTATTTAAATACAATATTTTGGCAAAAAGAGTAATTTTTTTCAAATTGTTCTCCTTTTGTGAAAAATGCTTCTATTATAATAATATTTTGCCTGTATATAGCTCAGAACTCTTTAAAAAGGCTAAACTAGAATTTTTGAAATATATAACTTAGAAGTGGGTTTATCCATGTTTTACAACAACAGATGGGAGAAGTTTTAAGAAAAAAAATACCGATAATTATTTCAATCGGCTGTAACTTTGAAAATAATGTGAATTTTTCAAAAGCCCTAGTTCAGATTCTCTGGAGAAGTCTTTACTTTATAGAAGCACACACACACACATATAATACTATTATAATAGAAGCATTTTTCACAAAAGGAGAATATTTTGAAAATGGGTCATTCTATGTTCATTTTTTGCCAAAATATTGTATTTAAATAATTTTTTTCTCAAAATGTCCTTAAAACAATTTTATACATGTAGTCTAATCTAAGTGAAACTAAATATCATGAAAATTATCCATTTATGCACTTTCTTAAAATCACGGTTCCGAACGTAGTCGGATACTTTAAGCAATGTTGAGTCAAAAACAAAATTGCATAATAAGAGCAATCTAAGTTTAAAGTCTCCATTTTTATGGATCCTAAATTTTGGAAATTCTTTATAATATAATTTTAACAAACTTCATCTTAACCAAATAAATTTGCTTAATACTTATTACAATATTTTTTTTTCTTTTCAGGATATTGCAGGAAGTTTGCATGTACCCTCTTCTTATTTCAGTACTATAACGTTTACCTTTCTGTATACTTTAATATAACCAATGGTATAAAAATATATTTCCATATTTAATTCCTTACGTGGGTTGAGAAAACAAATGTACTGGTTTTTTCCTCGGAAAATAGAAATTCTTGAAGGATAAAACAGGTAACATTCCTCCGTAAGAATTTTCTTTTCACTTTTACGTTAAAAAAATTAGGCATCAATTGTGCTACTGTCTGCAATAATTTGATCTGGGTCTCCAAACAAATATATCAGTGAAGTTTCTTAAAAGTATAATTAAATAAAGTACAATATAACATTCAATTGTATTCCAGATGAAAGTAATATTCAATTTACTCGTATTTCAACTCCTAAAGAAGAATAAGATAATTAATAAAACTTGTAATTAAATCAATTCGGGTGGATATAGACTACAAAGACAAATTTATGCATTGTTAAGATTCTTCAATAAAAGTTTTTTAAAAAGCATCAAAAACTAAGAAATTTCAAAATAAAAATTTGTATACTTACACAGTTCATAAAAAGACTTGAAAACTCTGATTTTTTACTGTACTTTAACTTACGCATCATTAAAAAAAGAGTTTTTACAATAAAAATTCTGAATTTTCTATTTCACTTCTTTTTATACTATGTGGTATTGAAAATTCAACATCAAGAAAGAGTGACCAGTAAATTTAAGTAAATTTCACGGTAAGCGCACTTTGCCGAGCTGTGCAAATAATATGAAATGTCCAGCCCCCCCCCCCCCCCCACAGGGGGGGAAAACTCTGCAGAATGGGTACTATCCATGCCTACACATCTAAGGAAATCAGTGTGTATTCTTTTTTGTGGGGGTTTTCTTGTCTCAGAGGACACGTGTTATAGCAGAGAATTCTGGGCACACATCAACGGAAAAAATACCAGCAGACCAACAACTTTACGAAAGGCATGGTAATTGGAATGAGAAGAGTGGTTGGTCTATATGTCAAATCTCAACTGACAACTACCTAATAGTACTACAGGGCCTCAACTACGGCAAAGATGGTTGTAACAAGGTAATTTGAGAACTTAAAGGGGTGGGTGCCGTTTGTGTTTTGTCTGTAATATATATTACCCAGAACTAAAATATATATACATTAACACTAGAACGTCCATCGGTGTCAATTTGACACTGGAACCTGTTCAGGTTGTTGTCCTTTCCGCATTTTTACAGGGAATTTGAAAAATTTTCGTGACTTTTAATTAATTTCCATGGTAATTTTACCGTAAAAGTTTTGTGGTTCTAGGTTAATTAGGAGAAATTTTAAAACTAAATATACATATAACCTCCGCTGGTATCATTTTGACACCAAGGCAATTTATCATCATAAATATCTGTCGTTCATCATCACCATTAGTAAAACAAAACTTCCCAAAGTACTATGGCACATTTATTTGACCTTGAATGTAGTGTTATTGGGTTAGCAGTGGAATCGAATCTATTTTTTCTAAAATTATTGTGTCTAAGTGTTTCGTTTTATAACATTTGGTTACCTGCTCATAAAAAAAATTCATTTGAATTTCGAGCCTTGTGAAGAGCAGACACCTTGAAATGATGGCTCGTAGAAAAAGTCTAAGCCCTGATGAAATTGTTAATTTATTGCGAGGAAATTTCTGAGAATCTATCGGATGGTGGTGTGTGTGTGTGTGTGTGAGCTGTCTTGCTCTAATTTAGATTCCGATAAAGACATAAGGTTGAGTGAAAGTGACTGCGAAGAATCTGAAGAAAAAGAGCAGATATAATTAATAATATTCCAGTAAATCCTGATATATACATCGCTAGGGATGGCACAGCATGGATACCGCATAATAGTAATGTTCCTGGCAGATCTGCAACTCGAAATGTTTTGCAACAAAGCAGTGGTCCAACAAGCTTCACGAAACGTAATGTCAACGTCAGTTCTTTTATGACATAAATAGTCATAAAATATGTTAATAACATGAAATAATATTAAAAAATCTTAAACTCTACTGAACAGTAGTTCAGAAATTATTTAGTTAAAACAATTATTTTATATATTTTATATCGCGTGTCAAAATGACACCGGTGGATGTTTAAGGGTAATCGAAATCCCGGACGTTCTAGTGTTAAAGTTATAGATATCACCCAACTAAAATAGCCTTTGAGAAAAAAATTCCGTATCAATAACATTAGAAACACTGATTCGCGTATTTCCCCTTGTTATTCTACATCTTAAGGTATCCGACTACTTTCGGAACCGTGATTTTGAAAAAGCGTATAAATGGATAATATTTATGATATTTAGTGTCACTTAGATTAGAAAATGTATATAAAATTGTTTTTTGAATATTATTACAACAAAAAAATTATTTAAGTACAATATTTTGACAAAAAATGAACATGGAATGACCCATTTTCAAAATATTCTTCTTTTCTGAAAAGTGCTTCTATTATAATAATATTTTGCCTGTATATAGATCAGACCTCTGTACAGAGGCTCAACTAGAATTTTTGAAATATATGACTTAGAAGTGGGTTTATTCATGTTTTAGGACAACAGAGGGGGGAGAAATTTTAAGAAAAAAACGCCGATAATTATTTCAATGGGTTGTAACTATGAAAATAATGTGAATTTTTCAAACAAAATAGTTCAGACTCTCTGAAGAAGTCTTTATTTTATATAAGCAAAATATCATTATATTAGAAGCATTTTTTATAAAAAGAGAACATTTTGAAAAAAGGTTATTCTAAGTTAATTTTTTTGCCAAAGTATTGTATTTAAATTATTTTTTTCTCATAATGTGTCCTTAAAACAATTTTAAACATGTATTCTAATCTAAGTGACACTAAATATCATGAAAATTATCCATTTATATACTTTTTTAAAATCATGCTTCCGAACGTAGTCGGATACCTTAATAATTTAAATACAGAAAGATGAACGACAACTAAGAAATTTGATAATCTAATTACCGTTAAATTATAGCTTGCTTTCTTTTGAAATATACGAAAGTCCTTGGAAATTCGAATACATTTTTAGGAAATTGAAATCGTCTGACTCTAATTCATTTTCTTGAATTCCATTTGAAACAAGTATGGGATACGATAAATATGTCATTAGAAATTACAATAATTGGATTTTAATTGCAATTGACGCACTTTCCTGTATTATTACGTTTTTTTTTCACTCAGAAAGAAAAAATCCTTTTAATTTAATTGTAGAGAAATAAAACTGGCGTTTGTAATTTAACTATGAAGCCATTCTGTAATGAAATTGAAAACCGTCTATTCTACTTTTTCTATTCAATTTCTGCTGAAAAATTTCGTTCCTCATTTCCATAATTAAAAAAAAATAAAATTTGACTAGTTAGGTTTTTATCTTATCGCCAGTTTAACTGAGTTTTTTATGAGTTTATTCCTTTTGAAAATTTATATTCCTGGAAAAGAAAATAACTTACAAATAAAAGAAAACACATTCTCTTTTGCAATTTCCTCTGTAAATAGTAATTTAATATACTATTCTAAAAAATGGAAGGATAATAAAAGAATCATATTCATTATTTCTTTCCTGATATATAACTCAATCTTCTCAAAGGTTTCGGGTTCTGTAATTATCCAAGATGTTTGTTAATACTGATCTAACATTTTTAAGTTTTAATATTTAAATTCCCCAATTACTTCAGCGCCATGAATTTGATGATTTCTCAAGATCGCTTAAAAATAATACTTATTCGGAAAGTTTAATGAAAAAAAAGAGTTATGTTAAGTTATTAGTTAAATTAATAAAAATAAAGATTTGATTAAAAGATCTTATAATTTCAATTTATTCTCATAAAATTCAGAATACTTTAAATACTATGAAGCTCTATACATGGTCGGATAAAATATTGAGTTTACCTTTAACCCGGCACTTCTCACGCAGGGTATGTCATACCCACCATCTAACTTTTTTCAATGCTCCTTCTAAGTCTTTTTTGTAAAATGGATAGTTTCTCAGTACAACAGTATTTTCGGATGAAAATAATAACAGTAAATATGATTCATCTACTGAAATCAATCCAGATTGAGAAGAGTAAGACTTGTTGAAAATAAATGTTTTATATGTAGACACAAAAACATTTGGGAAGAACTTAATTTTAAAGGAGACAACTGGTGCACATTTTATCCACTTTCAGATGAACTTTTAAGAAAAAACTATAGAGCTGGGACAATAAGAGAAAATAAAAAAAGAAATTCCAAAATTTTTTAATTTGAAGAACAGAGAAGTTAACTCCTATATGTTTAGTTGCAAAAAGAAGCAGATTAAAAAAAAAATTAAAATCCAGTGAAAACATTGCACTTACTCACTACGAGATTAAAGAAGTGTTTAAACAATGTACTGAATGTCTCTATTATAGAGACATTCAGTACATTGTTTAAAGACAGGACAGAATTTAAAGGAAAGGACAGAAAAATTGAATTTACGAGTGAAAAATGTAATAAACTTATTGTATTTCCTACTTTTCTTACTTTTTAACTTTTGTATACAATTTTTTTTACGGTGAAAACAGAACGTTAACACCCTTGGGTATGAGATACCCTGCGCGAGAACTTTCGATCGTTTTTTTCAAGTGAGTGATGCCGAGTTAAATTGAAAAATTGATTTAGATGACATAAGTGACAGAAATTCTGAATAATTATTTTTTAACATCATACTTCCAAACACAATCACATCTATAGGCTATGGACATGTAATTCTAACCATATAATTGTTATGATGAAGATATATGGGCTGATATTTCACTCTCCAAACTTCCATGCTCACGTAAGGACTTCGATTCTCTCGACAAATTTAATAAGTACAAGCTCTCAAATGTAATGTTCATTTAAGTATAAACTTAATGTCAGGAGCAATGAATCACAAGACTGACAAAAACTGACAGACTGACAGAACTAGCGATCATTACACCTCGGCTATAACAGCAAAGATGCTGCACAAGTGTGATATAAAAAAGATATTATTTTTAAGGATTTACAATACGATTCACATTGTGTGTGTGTGTGTGTGTGTGTGTGTGTGTGTGTGTGTGTGTGTGTGTGTGTGTGTGTGTGTGTGTGTGTGTGTGTGTGTGTGTGTGTGTGTGTGTGTGTGTGTGTGTGTGTGTGTGTGTGTGTGTGTGTGTGTGTGTGTGTGTGTGTGTGTGTGTGTGTGTGTGTGTGTGTGTGTGTGTGTGTGTGTGTGTGTGTGTGTGTGTGTGTGTGTGTGTGTGTGTGTGTGTGTGTGTGTGTGTGTGTGTGTGTGGTCATTTTAATTAACTTCTAATTTTTGATTCTCAAGAGATAAATAGATAGCTAAATTTAGCATAGATAGGATATAACAATATTTTAATAATGGTTAACATTAACTTTCATGCATATTGAAGTAATTTTAAAATGCATTGCATTCTGAAGCAACATGAGTGCTATTTGCGAAAGACCTAGTAGCATTGAAACCATCAACATTTCTATAAGGACGTGCTGACAGCGAATCGACGAATTTCATCCTACTTCTTATTGCATTATCATACTGTTTACATATTGTAACTTCCTGTTTTATGTTCAAGTAGAAGCGTATTGTTATTGGTTATATATTGTGAAAGTTCAAGAGTATAAAAATGGGGGAATCAACCCGTGATTACATATATAGTTTTCAATTTCACTTGAAACTTTTTTTTTACGAAAAAATCAGGGGTGAGTCTCCCCTCTCAAACTCTTACTTCCAAGACCTAACTTCCGTTGGGGTATATTTTTTGGAGCACTTAGTCCTGTCGGACTCTAATCTCCTATCCTGGAATTTAAAGATGACTGTGAAGAGTTTTACCATTGCCCATTTTTTAAAAGGATTATTAAAAATTTAAAGAAGCTTAAAGTAATTAAGAATAAAAATTTATATATAAAAGGAGAACATTAAAATTTAACAGAAAAAAGCTCTTTTAAGAGCTAGCAAAACAGTACTTAGAGAATTCTGAAAGTGGGCGGAGCTATGCCTGACCAATCTGGGTGCAGCAAGGAACTGTCAATCAAAAAGGAGCGGGAAAAGTGTTAGGAGGTGGAATTCAGAACTTGAAGGAGAGAGGGAGAGTTCCTATTGGTCGAACTACCTAACTTCCAACTGACCCCTCCCCCATACGAGTAGCTGCCTCCCGATTGGCCGGCAAAAATTCTCCCAAAGACAGTCAAATACAGCCGCTTCGGCGACCGCTCCGCAGCCGGACGAGCGAGGGAACTGGAGCCGGTTCGCCGACCCTTTCCCCCGATGTCCAAAAATGTTCAAGTAGCCGTCTTTCTCCGCTTGCGGAGGCCGTTCACGGCAGGCACAGTATTTCCACACCAAGTCACACACTACAACGCAAACACAACGTTTCCAGCCTACACCCCACTGATAATTTTTCATTTTGTAATGGCAATTATTTTACAATTCATTACTCTAAATTTAAAAAGGGCAAACTATCGAAACAATGTCACTCCCCAAATTTTGAAAGATAGGAGATGTAGATCCCTACGGGAATCAGGTGCTCCATCCCGCTCCCAACACCACTTTACGAAAAAAATTTTAAATCCATAGAAAGTTTATCTTGTTAACAGCGAATCTTGTAGAATATTTCCTTTAATTTCCTAAAATAATTTCTGGAATTTTCAAAAACTGTTAAGGAAAACATTTATTTTAATTCTTCAGGAATCTAGATCAATTAATATCTGCTTAACTTCTTAAGCCGTTAATTTTTTTGCCAAAAATGTTCTAAAAAAAGGCACATTTTTTATTGCATATAACTAAGTATAATACTTAACAGAATGCGAAAATGGAAGCCTTTTATTTTAATTTTAAAGATTTCACACTATTTTTTATTTTATAATTGTGAAACACAAAACACCTCAAATGTTTTGGTTTTAATAAGTACCCTCTGCATGCTATGAAGAATGTTTCATATATCTTACACAAGAATTTCTCTCATACTTACAAAAAAAAAAAGTTTCTCTTATGTTCTTACCTTTTTTTCCAACGGTTGAGGATTATGTGTGTATTTATATATATATAAAGGAAGAAGGTTCGTTCTGGGTACCTTCCGTTCCGAACGCGAGTACTTTACCGATCACGCCAAAACGATCGTCTTCGCGTGTGATGTTGGTACTAGTTCATATAGATATCACACCGCCACATACTCCCCTGCCAGTATTTCGGCGAATAGGCGAACAAACGATACCATATTCGTGGCGAGCATGTAAACAGTTGCGTCACTTGGGTTGCGTCATTCGTGCGAGACGGTTTTGAAATTTCGTCATGTGTGGACGGTTTGATTGCTCATTGTGTGAGACGACTTAAAATTCGTCATTTGTGTGACGGTTTTATTGCATCATTTGTGTGAGACGACTTTGAGAAGTAAAGCTTATTGCGTCAATGTTTGACGGCTTAGTTGCTTTGCGGTGGATGAATGGGGCCACGACTGCGGCGCGTGAAGGTGCGGTTCCTTTTCACGGCCGGGTCACCAATGAAGGAGGAAGGTTTTTTCGGGTACCTTCC